>JARQWZ010007045.1:0-42866 GCA_033150135.1 Gobio occitaniae
CCAGGAGGCTGGCGACAGAGTGGGATGCGAGTGGCGGGACCCGTGGGTGGCGCGCACCGTCATCACCGGACTCTGTGGGCTCAGGGATGGGAGTGTTAATTCTTTCTTTGACCAACATAGGGTGCTGCTGACCCGGGGGCCAGCAGCTGAACAAAAGATTCTCCCCCGGCCCTCCACCGGGGGAAGGAGTGGTCCTGCTACCATCTCCTTGAAAGAATTTCCCATCCCTGAGCCGTCCGTCTCAGGAGCGCCGCTTGGCCTGGCGTTTAGCGGGGCGCGGGGCGGCCTGAGGGGACTTGGACGCCTTCCTACGGCTTCCTCCGCGACCCGGCCCGGGTGAAGGCTGCTGCTTGGGACCGGGTGGGAGGGGCGGGAGCCTTAGGAGGGCATCCTCGGCGTGGAGCAGACTGAGGCGACTGTGCCGGCGGCTGGGTGGAGGCAGCAGCTGGCCGCCGGGGCAGTACGTGTTTTATAGTCTCAGTCTGCTTCTGGGCGATTGAGAACTGTTGGGCGAAGTCCTCAACCGCCCCGCCGAAGAGGCCGGCCTGGGATATGGGGGCATCGAGGAACCGGGTCCGCTCGGTGTCCCGCATATCGGCCAGGTTCAGCCATAAGTGACGCTCCTGGACCACATTTGTGGACATCACTTGACCCAGGGAGCGTGCGGTCACCTTCGTCGCCCAGAGAGCGAGGTCGGTGGCGGCACGCAGCTCATTTAAGAGCCCCGGATCAACTCCACCCTCGTGCATGTCCTTGAGGATCCTGGCCTGGTAGACCTGTAGGATCGCCATGGCATGCAGCTAAGCGGCAGCCTGCCCCGCGGCTCTGTGCGATTTCGACACCAAGGTTGATGTGAACCGACAGGCTTTGGAGGGGTGCTTAGGATCACCACGCCAGGTTGAAGCGCTCTGAGGACACAGTTGCATCGCAACAGAACGTTCAACTGGAGGGATCCCAGTGTACCCTTTAGCTGCCGCCCCATCGAGGATGGAGAAGGCGGAGGAAGTCACCGAACGGTCGCGGGAAGACAACGGGGACTTCCAGGACCGCGTGAGTTCCTCATGCAGCTCGGGAAAGAAAGGTATTGAGGGCGGGGACTGACGGTTGTCAGCGCGGGCCCCCAAAAACCAATCATCGAGCCTTGAACGTTCGGGACAGGGCGGAGGGTTCCACTCTATCCCTAAGCTCGCGGCTGCCCGAGACAACATGGCTGTCAGCTCTGGATCTGACTCGGGCAATGCTGGCACGCCTGAAGGCGGCAGCACAGCCGAGTCATCATCTCCAGAGGACTCGAGCCCACCTTGTGATGCGGTGATCGACATCGCATCCTCCTCCGGAGCGCCAAACGAGATGCGCGGGGGGGCCGGAGCCGGCCCCGCGATCTGCGTCTGAACGCTCGCGGGTTGCAGTGTGCAAGACGGGGGTGTGGCCCGAGGCATGAGCGTCGGGGCTTTGTTCCACACCGTAACCGTCAAGTCACCCTGACCACCAGCCGAAGTACTGGGCCTCTGGGACTCAGTAGATCGGGGTGTGGTAGAGGGGACTCTCACTTCATTACAAAGGTCATGGAGTCTTGACCGCAACACTGCGATGGTCATGTTCCCGCAGTGAGAACATGACGCATCCACGAACGCTGTCTGAGCATGCTGAAAGCCCAAACATACCAGACAGTTGTTCGTGCCCATCAGAGGAGGAAAGCAACCGACCACACCCAGAAGTACACGGACGAGACATCCTGAAAAGGACGCGTCACGTGTAAGCTCTTTTATGAGAGGAAAGCCTCGCAGAGAACGCCGAAGCGCCCAGGGACCACACACCAGCTGTCTAGCGGACCACTGCGCAGATCAGCAGGCAGGCAGTATGATGATCACTGGAACGCGCCGTAACACCAACGCCTCTGGAAAGCTGCTCGTCTCGAAAGCTGTCGAAGACTCAGATCAGGCTTGTAGGAGTGAAGAGATCCTCTTGGCTCCAAAGCAGAAACATAATGCGATGTTGCCAGCGTACTTCCTGATATACCCACGAGGTGGGGCGGAGTTACGCATGCAAATTCCGCATGCCCATGGCATTGGCACTGCCATTGGGCGCTGTTGAATACGAAGAAGATGATTGGCTTCTAAGCGAAACCCCCCATTCGTTAGTCACTAACGTACGTCGTAGTGACTGAACGAAAGGGAACTATTTTAACTTTAAATGAGTCCCACAGGTTTACTCATAACAAAAATGTATTTATAGCCACGAAGCTGCAATGGCTCAATGCTCCCGCTATGGAGTCCTCAGTATATTCTGTCCCAACAGAGAGATTTGCAGTAGCCCCCTCTTACTCCTCATGTGACTCTACTAAAATAATGAGTTCAGAAAGATACAGAATAAATCAAGATTAACATTTATTTTGGCCAGACAGGAAAATTAAATAAGTAAACAAGAATCCATGGTACACAACTGATCAGCGTAAAAACATAAACACAATCGCAAAGTAAGATGCAAAGAGTCATCATGTCTGGCACAATACATGCAATGTGTGTGTGTGTCCCAAAAACACTCACACAGACTGCATGGGGGTTCTGGTTACAGAATTTTTTCCCACTGAAAGCTTGGTTACCCTGCCTTAAATACTCCAACTAGAACAAAAGGGTTGTAAATATTTGCAACACAACCACCTGGTTTTGGGGTAGTGGATAAGATATCTTTGAAGATACTCCTCAAAAGGAGAACTGAATTCTCATTAGTTTTCAATCTTTTGTAAATTTCCACACACTGGCTCAAATTTCGAAATCCAGCAGCTGGTTGAAGGACTTCTGCGTGTAAGCCTTTTCAGCCTTTCTGTGAAATTCTCTTAATTTATTGATATCTAATTTTTAATCTGACTCCATTAATAATTTATCTGACTCCAATTCTAAGTGACTCCATAAAGTGTGCTACATTTAGAGTTTATCAGCTGATTCTACGATTAGTTGCGATTTAATTTAGATCGTTGATTTTCTTAGAATCTTCCTAGTTTTCATATTCATTCATCGAGAGACCCAATATCGCAGAGAGACAGATGCGTCCGGACTGTGCGCTCACGGGCACAAAATAATACTTCTGTAATTAGTCAGAGGATGCAGAGTGAATATTTTACCTTTAAGTGGTTGCACATGCTCACTCAACAAAGTGTAATTTTAGTAATATTCACGGACTACAACTTGCCAATCCAGCGATAGTCAGGAATCGGAATATTGCGCACGCTGCGCTCCATGCTTCAGTCGTGGCGTCATCGGTGTGATCTATCATAACCCTAGATTTTGCGGTAATAAAGGAGTATACATCGATCCATACTAGAATAATGATTTCAGAATCATACAAGATAAATCAAGATTAACATTTATTTTGGCCAGACAGGAACAGTAAATACGTAAACAAGAATCCATGGTACACAACTGATCAGCGTAAAAATATAAAACACAATTGCAAAGCAATATGAAAATAATTTAAAAGAGTCATCATGTCTGGCACACTACATGCAGTTTGCACAACACGGGGTTGGCATTCTGACTACAGAATATTCCCCCTGAGAGTTAGATTATCCAGCCTTAAATACTTCAACTAGAACAAAAGGGTTGTAAATATTTGCAACACCCCCACCTGGTTTTGGGGGAGTGGATCAGATATCTTTGAAGAAATTCCTCAAAAGGAGGACTGAATTCTCATTAGTTTTCCAATCTTTCTAATACTACCAGTGACTGCAGTGAAACTGAGACCATTTTACCATTCACACTGAGACCTTTAAAAAGACATCAAACATGAAAGGGATAAAACAATAGATTTACAAGATACATCATCACTGGTATATCTGCATTTGGTGACTTGAAAACAGGGCAAGGAGAGGGCAAAATGGGGAGGGGGGAGGAATGTTTGTCAGGGTGTTGTCACAGTTTCTGTGAGATCTTTCTCTCAAGATTAGTGACTTTTTATTGTTCAATTGCTGGAGTGTGTATCTCAGCTTTTGTCTTAGCACCAAAACCGACTCTTACAGGCGGCCCCTGGCCCATTGGGACAAATTCAGATTAGTTCCCAAGGGGACATACTTGGACATTCCTTGTTTCCATATTTTGGATGTAATTTCCGAAGTGTTCATGGTGCTGATCCTGGAGTTAACAGCACAAATCAATGGGTGCCGGAGTCAAGTAGTCACCTGAAATAACAACATTAAGACAGGCTGAACATGAAGATGAAAACACTGCTGAAATACACCTCAGTGGCACAGTCCCTTTAGGTGTAGGCGTACTGTGCTGATTGGATGCTGTAGCAATTAGGCAGGATATCTGTTATCCTGTTGGTCAGGTTTGTTTCCACCTGCCGATGATTGTGAGGGTTTTCAGTCTGTAGAATGACTTGTTGTCCCAAGTCAGTTGCGTTAGTCAGCATGAGCAGAAAGTGTCAGTGGAAAGTGTCTTTACACTTTGAGGAAACATCTGTGTCCTCCCCAGGATACTTATCTATAGCTGATCCTTAGAGAAATCCTCGGTCACCTTCAAGCAGAAGGTTTGGTTTGCCAGGCAGGTCAGATCTCCATGGGTGAAGGAATCATTTCACTGATGATGCTCCATTGTGTGCTAGACACCTAAACAAATTCTGAATAACCATGCAATAATTGAACACTGATGAATTTTTGGTTATTGTGAGATGGAAAAGAGAGTTGTTGGATAATCACAAGAACATCAAAATAACAACACATGATAAACTCCTGTCAGAAGTGCGAGTGGTAAAAACGGTCTCATTTCTCAGTGTCATATATTTAGTGAGCAAGTCTCATTTGATCGCCAGATTCTTCAATACCACTAGTGATATTGAAGTGGAATTTAAACATGGTCTGGATGAATTGAAGGAAGGGTATCAAAACCATCAATAGAACAGTATATTTACCAGCAGTATGCATAATTAAAATATATCACATAATTAAACATGGAAATACACAATTGAATAATTGCCATTATAAAATTGTTTGTATCAGTTGTTTTAAATGCAAATCATTATTGAATTCTTATGTTTCAATCAGATTACTTAGAGAATGAGATTTACAAAAAAAAGTGATTTAAAATCAAACTTTTGTACTCATCTTCTGCGCATTTGATGTACAGGCTAAGTCACACTCAATGATGCAGGTCTGACTGAGAATTGTTTACTTAATTTATAGAAATGCCTGCATCC
This sequence comes from Gobio occitaniae, assembly GCA_033150135.1. Taxonomy (NCBI): domain Eukaryota; kingdom Metazoa; phylum Chordata; class Actinopteri; order Cypriniformes; family Gobionidae; genus Gobio; species Gobio occitaniae. The sequence continues at coordinate 5,191 of JARQWZ010007045.1, forward strand.
CAGATCTAAGTCTTTAGATATATTTGTATTGTCATTAGTCATATGTTGGAAACTAGGGGCCCTTCCAGTTTTCAACAATGCTAAGGACTGGACATATTAATAAATCTTTTTAAAAAAACCTAGCGCATCATTTGTATTATCTACGTGAATGTTCAAATCACGACAATTGGTGCTTTATCGACAGTAACCATTAGGTCTGATAGAAAATCTGCAAACTCTTTTAAGAAATCAACATAGGGCCCTGGCGGTCTATATATGGTAGCCAAAGCAAAAGATTATTTTTTTTTTAAAAAGGATTTTTTTCTAATATCTGAGAGTGTAACATTTAGCACAAGCACTTAGCACAACCTGTGTCCTGTTTTCTGAGTAACATTTAGAATATCTCTATAGATGGTTGCAACACCGCCGCCACGGCCAGTCAGACGGGGCTCGTGCGTATAACAGTAACCTGGTGGAGTAGACTCATTAAGACCGAAATAATCATTAGGTTTAAGCCAGGTTTCAGTCAGACATAGTAAATCAAAGCTATTATCTGTGATCATTTCATTTACAATAACTGCTTTAGGTGTGAGCGATCGAATGTTAAGGAGACCTAGTTTTAGAGAATGTTTTTGTTCATTTCTTTTAAGATTATCTGGTTTAATAATGATCAGATTTTCTCTAGATCCTGCAGAGGATTTTGACATGAATATTCGTGGAACAGACACAGTTTCTATACAATGCACTACAGAACAAGAACTGTCAAGTGTAGTTTGACTTACTAGTCATACGGTGTGTAGAGTCTTGGAGATCCGATCCGCTCCGATCCTGCTGGGGTGCAGGCCATCAGCATGGAAAAGCCTAGGCCGCTCCCAGAAAAGATTCCATTATTTACAAAAAGCAGCTTCTGTTCATTACACCATGACAATAACCATTCATTTAGAGCAAATAGTCTACTGAACCTTTCATGCCCTCGTCTGTATGTGGGAAGCGGTCCGGAAACGATGATCCTCGTCGCGGGTGATGTTCTGCGTACAGTCTCGATCAGGCTCCTGAAGTCCATCTTCAGAACCTCCGTCTGCCGCAGCCTGGTGTCGTTCACCCCCGCGTGAAGCACAACAGCACCGATGCTCTCGTCACCATTCAGAATCGCCGGTACCTGCGCAGCGACATCGAGAACACGAGCACAAGGAAAACAGTGACTGCGCACATTACCTTTAGCTGAGGTACCGTGTACATGCCGGACAATGGAGTCGCCGATGATCACAGCGTCGCGTTCCGTCTCGAGAAGAGGGGAGAAACGGTTGCGGATGGAGATATCGAAGACTGGTGGGGGCGGCCGTGAGGTCCTCGCCCGAGGCTTCGCTCGCGGCTTCCGCTGCTCCAGCTGTACAGCGTGCAGCTCGAACGTGTCCTCACCTGCACTCAGAGGTAACATTAGACATATATCCGATGCATTCGCCATTAGAACACAGTAATTTCTTGAGTTTTACGAGTGTAAACAGCGCGGCGATATGCGAGACCACGCTGGTGATCTCTAAGGCTAGTGTGTCTTATGTATGGTATTCTTATTTTTTATGCATATGTTAATTAATTTTCTATGTAAAGCACTTTGAATAACCATTGTGTATGAAATGTGCTATATAAATAAACTTGCCTTGCCTTGCCTTGTTTAGTCCTTGTTAGCAGATCCCTTGGTTCGAGGCCCAGTCAGAGCGGTTATTATATCTTCTGTTTTCCTCTGCATGTGTTTATAATATTGTAAGCCAGTCTAATATTAACGGCTGCGGTGTTTAGTCCTTGTTAGCGCTCCAGTCTCTGGAGACCTGGGTTCAAGACCCGCTCTAAGCGGTTATTATATCTTCTGTTTTCCTCTTTATGTGTTTATAATATTGTTTCATTATAAATATGGTGATTATCTCTAAGGTGGAACTCAATATATATTTCCATCTGAATCTAAAGGGTCATAACACACACCATTTCTGCTGTGTTTTTCTTGTGTTTCCAGTGAAAGTGATCAAATAGTCGAGGAGAAGGTTTTTATTATTTCCAGAAGTCTCTGATGCCCAGACACGTTTAGAGCAGAAAAACAATAATAGACAAAACAGCACAAACACAATAATGTTCTTCAACCCCTAAAACACACCTGGATTACAATATGTGCAACAAATCACAATTATACACACATGAATTATAAACCATTTGATCAAACTAAATGAAGCTGATCATCATCATCAACACCCTAACCCTAACCGTCACACACACTGATCTCACAAACACACACACACACACACACACACACACACACTGATCTCACTGTCTATATGAGGATTTATTACACACACACACACACACACACACACTGATCTCACTGTCAATATGAGGATTTATTACACACACACACACACACACACACACACACACACACATGTTTGTTTTTGTGAAATGTGAGGACATTCCATAGGCGTAATGGTTTTTATACTGTACAAACCGTATTTTCTATCCCCTTACACTGCCCCTAAACCTACCCATCACACACACACACACACACACACACACACACACACACACACACACACACACACACACACACACACACACACACACACACACACACACACACACACACACACACACACACACTGCCCCTGCCCCTAAACCTAGCCCTCACAGGAGACTGTGCAGTTCACTTTCTGTGAAAAAAAACTTGTTCTGTGTGATTTATAAGCATTTTGAAAAGTGAGGACATGGGGAACGTCCTCATATTTCACCTTCTTTTTGTAATACCTATGTCATACCCATGTCATTATACACATTTGTGTCCTGATATTTCACGAAAACATGCCCACACACACACACACACACACACACACACACACTGATCTCACTGTCTATATGAGGATTTATTACACACACACACACACACGTGTTGCTTCAGTGACAGAAGTTCAGCTATAGTATTAATGTAATGAAGAGACTCTATAACGTCTCACTGTCACTGATTTATCATGAGCTCAAAGCATTATGGGTAGAATCTCTCATCAGTCTATCTTGATTCATCAACACAGTTTCACTGATGCTCCAGGATAAAGCCCAAACCCAGGATAGAGCGGCTGAGTGAATGTGGTCTGGACTGTGTGGATGAGGCTCAGTGTGTCTACAAAGATGCTGTAGAAGGACAGAGTTCCTGCACTATGATCCACATACACTCCTACTCTATTATAGCCAGTGCTGATTATGGGCTTTACAGGGAGATCAGTCTCTATGCTATTGTGTCTGAATGAGTAACTGAAGGGAGAGCACTCCAAACTCCAGGACTGATCATTACCTCCAAACTGACACTCATCACCCTTTCCCTTCCTGCTGATGCTCTTATATGACACTGATATCCACACACCAACACCACTGCACTCAATCTCCCAGTAAGAGCGTCCACACACACTCTCTCTACACAACACCTGAGACACATTCTTAAATCTGTCAGGATGATCACGATACGACTGGACTGGGTGAGTGTATGTAATCACTCTGTTCCTCTCAGTCAGACTGAGGTCTTTATTCACCGTGTTCCGGTCTGGATTTAGCTGAAGTGAGTCTGATGAAGAGAAAAAACATCAGAATGAGGGATGAGGAATCTGATCTTTTAATGTAGCTGAACTCTTCATGTTCAATATATCATCTCAGTTCAGTTTTGTATGGATCTGTTTTACTGCTAAGACAAAAGCTGAGATCCACACCTCAACAATAGAACAATAAAAGTCACTAATATTGAGAAAGGATCTCACAGAAACTGTGGGACACCACCCTGATCAAACATCCCCCCCCCCCCATTTTGCCCTCTCCACTGCATGAAAAGTGGGATTTTCGTCAGTATGTGACACTGTAGATTGCCGTGGAACTTCAGGTTTACGACTGTGCACGGCAATTTGCAGGCAACACCGAAAACTGCCGTAAATTGTCGGAAATTGACGTGGGCCTTGCTTGGCAGTTGTCCCCCCATGACCCCCCCTCCCCTTAATTCTAGGGGAGGCTTTATCATGTAAATGAACATGCTGTGAGCTACACAAATCAGAGTAGCAGCAGGGGGAGTTTTATCTAGGTTCTGAATTTTTTTGACTAAAACAAGTTTAAAGTTTAAGTTAAAATGTTAACTTTAATTTAAGTTAAATGTACTCGTTTTAGTTCACATTACTAAATTTTTAGGGCAACCAGTTTGCTCCAATTTTTTAAGTAGATTCAACTTGTCCGGGCTCACAGTGTAGATTAATTACTCTATATGTCATTTGCAATAACCAATGTTATGTAAAAAAATAATAATAATACAGGACAGCAGTGAAGACAGCAAGACAATGAACCAAAGCACACAAATAAATCAAGTAAAGAATACAGTTTACATACCAAAATAAATTTTTCCACCCTGCACTGTGAATGATTTTTTAAATGGCTATTAATCATAAATGTGAAAAGTACAAGTTTGTGTGTTTATAGTTAAGTCAGATTGTGTTTTTCTGTAATTGTTATTTAAATTGAGCTCACACCACATTTTATGAATTATCAATGCAGATTTTCAAGAGGTGGTTTCAGGGTTTAAATTATGCCAAGAGTAGGCCTAATCTAGTAAATCGCGAGTTAAAAAATTGTTGCCTGGAACAAAGATTAAGCACAGATTACTAACACCTGGACTATGAGTCCTGAACTAAAATAAACTGGATTCATTTACAGTTTTATCTAATTGCTTACACACAATTTCTGAAAATATGGCTCCATTTCTTGTAACTCTACACACAAAACACACAACATGCAAAACATCAGACATCGCTTGCAAAAGCAACACTTTGTGCAAAACTATTTTAACTCTTCCAAAAATGTTGTTTTTGCATATATCTAACTACACACAAATATGCACAACTGAAGAATTTACAGTTGAACTGAAATCAGCTGAACTGAATCAACACTGAAGTCACTTGAGCTGAATATTGACACTATATTGGCTTGTTAGAGCCGGTTTACAGCAGAATTTGTTTTGAACTTGTTACTGAAGCTGCTATGAAAAAATATATTTTGTTGTATGCATATTCTTTCTTTCTCAAACCTTAGTTTTGATTTCTAAGTGATCAATTTATGTATAAGTGTTTTCACACATGATCATTGGCTGTATGGGTCCTCAGTAAATGAATGTGGCATTTAAATGGCAAAAGTTATTCTTGTCTCTATAACTTATGGCTTCCTAAAGACACATTTATGGATAAATAAAATATTAATAATATAAATAAAATGAATATCAAAACATATTTTAAATATAATGAAGTCATTTTATCATAGCACTCATCACATGTTCCTGGAAACAAAACAGAGACAGAACAGTATAAACAAACTATACAACAAACTAAACACCAAATTACAAAAACATTATTATGTGAAAGTGAATAAAGTTGTGTGTGTGTGTGTTTTCAGTTATAAATATGTGCTGTGTAAATTAGCCTATACTTTTAGAAATTATATATAGCCTAACTTTAAAAAACCAACAATAACCCATATAGATAAATTATAATAATTGTATAATATTAAGCATTTACTTAATATACATTGCAACATTAGGCTACTTTACTCTAGCACAGTAGTCAGTTAAGCAATTAATTAATATCTAATATTAATATACATAGCCTAGGCTACATCTAAAGGTAAGTCTGCTTTAAAAAAAAAATTACACTTCGACATGTACAGAATGTGCGCGTTAAGAAACACGTTCAAATGTGTCTTCTTAACATGTTAAAACTGTGCGTCGACTGTGTGTGTATGCCTGTTACACGACCAGAATGTGCGTGTCTACACATACAAAAGAAACACGTAAAAAAATTGCTGCGTTGACACGGAAAACAGGGCGTGTTGAAACAGTCATAAGTCACGCGTTTCGTATAAAGAGATTTGGCCCCGGGCGCGTTCCATATTAGAGCCATAGTCCAATGACGTGCGAGGTCGAGGTCATGGCCATGAAGCGTAGAAGACGAGCTTTAAGCTTTTTTACATTTCCTATGTTTTTTGCTGCTTTCCTTTTTCGTGATCAACAATGACAGGACACCGTCTTCAACTCAATCTCTGCATGGACGCGACAAACTTTTTGGACTCATTTTCAGGAGGCTGTCTTCGTCTTCACAACTCTGAGGCAAACTGCAGGCGCTATGAACCACAGCATGGGTAATGTAATGTTACGATTTAAAGAATATGCTTTTATTCAGCTGTATAAGGAAATGGATGCGTTAATAGATCCGAGCTTAAAACTGCACATTTTGTTTACACAGACTATCCTCGCCTCATAACGAAGCCGTGAGCTCTTATCTGCTTGGAGCAATTTCCGCGAGTCCAGATTTAACCGCTGACCACGACGACATTGTGTGTAACTTAAGTATAACTTCTGTTTTTCTCATTCCTTGTTTAATTTTACCGTGACTGTTTTTATTAATACCAGTCTCATGTAATTGTTTTCCAGCTGCCTGTAAGACGTATTATGAATCGACACGCCGGAGCTTCAGATACAAACAACCTGAACTTACATCGCAGGCGGAAACTGCGAAGTTTAGCTTGGAGTCGATCAAGAAGAAAAAGGGTAAGATTTATTATATTAGATCCGTTTTTTGTCAATGTGAGTATTTTTCAGGTTGCTTATTGTCTTTATGGATTGTATTACAGTTGCTGGAAGCGAGAGTGTGCTGGATGAGGTGGACATTTGGAAGTCCGCGACCATTGAACTCATATCTGACGAGGAAGATGGCTTTGTTGACGGTGTGTCTGGATGGATTGTGCAGCCACCGCCCTCTCGCAGCCTGGAGCTCGACGAACTTTACATTACATTACGAGACATTACTGCTGCACTGTACATAGTTGTGTGTTTAACAATAAAGCTCTTCCTTTGAGTAAACCGCTGTGTTTTATAAATTAAGCCCTTTCTTTGAATGAACAGCTGTATGCTTATAAATGAAGCCCCTTGTTTGAATAAACGGCACGGTCCGTATAATTTTCCCATATATTCCTTGATGGTTTGAATACTTCATAGCACAATAACATTAATATAAAACAAATTATTACAACATAAATTATATATTTATTATTATTATTGGGGTTTACATTTATAATGAGCCAGGGGGACCAATAATGATTGGTTTGCAGTGATCTGCCAACCAATCACGAGGGATTTTTCTTTTTTAAATGTAGTGGCTTCAGCCAATAGTGAGTGAATAAATTCAAGTCTGGCTGTTGACTCTCTGGTTTCGCTGCTATTCATATGCAAATTAGAGGCGTCGCACCTCCGCGGGCTCTCTCAGCGGGGGGCTCTCCACCTACGTCATGGTTCGTTTACGACAATTTGTGGCACAGACGAACGCGACGTTCGCTGCCTCTAAATTGTCGAAAACTGCCGAAAATTAGGGAGATTTCCGGGAGTATACAGGCGTTTACGGGGTCGAAAATCCCACTTTTCATGCAGTGCTCCTTGCCCTGTTTTCAAGTCACCGAATCCAGATATACCAATAATGATGTATCTTGTAAATCTATTGTTTTATCCCTTTCATGTTTGGTGTCCTTTTAAAGGTCTCGGTGCGAATGGTAAAATGGTCTCAGTTTCACTGCAGTCACTAGTAGTATTAGAAAGATTGAAAACTAATGAGAATTCTGTTCTCCTTTTGAGGAGTCTCTTCAAAGATATCTGATCCTCTCCCCCAAAAGCAGGTGGTTGTGTTGCAAATATTTTTCAACCCTTTTGTTCTAGTTGGAGTATTTAAGGAAGGATAACAGAGCTGCTAATGGGGAAAACATTCTGTAGCCAGAACCCCCATGTGGTGCTGTGTCAGTGTCTTTGGGGCACACACTGCATGTAGCCTATTGAGCCAGACAAGATGACTCTTTTAAATTATTTTCATATTGCTTTGCAATTGTGTTTTATGTTTTTACGCTGATCAGTTGTGTACCATGGATTCTTGTTAACTTATTTACTTTTCCTGTCTGGGCAAAATAAATGTTAATCTTGATTTATCTTGTATTATTCTGAAATCATTATTTTAGTATGGATCAATGTAGATTCCTTTATTACCGCAAAATCTAGTGTTATGATAGATCACACCGTTGACGGCACTACTGAAACATCTTGGTTACGGATGTAACCCTCGTTCCCTGAGGAGGGAACGGAGACGTAACGTTAGTGACTAACGAATGGTGGTTTCGCCTAGAAGCCAATCATCTTCGAGATCTTAGAAAACGCCCAATGGCAGTGCCAATGCCATGGGCATGCGGAATTTGCATACGTAACTCCGCCCCACCGTGTGGGTATATAAGGAAGTACGTGGGCAATATCGCATTATATTACATGCTGAGGAGCCAAGACTGAACTCCCTGCCGTTCCAGCGGTACAGCGGATGTGGCAAAGGGACGTTACATCTCCGTTCCCTCCTCAAGGAATGAGGGTTACATCCATAACCGAGACGTTCCCTTTCGTTCAGTCACTACGACGTAACGTTAGTGACTAACGAATGGGGGTCCCAATATAATCACGCCACTTGGCTGTCTTCCAGTGCCCTGCGTAAGTGCGAGTGCCCTGTCGTAAGACTAGTACGGAAAAAGGACTCCCACTTATCACAGGAATACCAAGGTACACTGGGAAGCATATTCCAGTGAGGAAATGCCAAGATGCCTACCCGTATGCATATGCTGCATATGGAGAACTCTGGGGTACCAGCCGAAGGTGGATTTTTAACCCCAAGGGTGGCAGGGACTTGCCAAGGGAAAGACACCTGCTCACAGAGGAGGCTTACGGTGGAAATACATGTGTGGGGGTCGCCGAAGGGGAACCATGCACACGGGGCACCTGGCCGGACACGAGGGTCTGGACTCGAGAGAGGGCAGACTGAACTGGTGTCAGCGTAAACAGTGCTGGAGGAACTCAGGGCTTTCGGGAAGCTCACCTGAGGAGATAATCGCATGTATCCAGTCCGTGGAATGGAATGGCGAGCAAGCGAAGACACCTGAGCCTGGTCCATTACCGGCCACTAGTAGAGGCGAGTACATAGTCGGACACTGGGGTGGAGTGAGCCCGAACCCCAAGGGGACAGGGTCGACCTTGCTGCTGGTAAGCCAAAACAATGGTGTCCACTATCCAGTGAGACAGCCTTTGCTTTGAGAGAGCTCTTCCCTTCCGCTCTCCACCATAACAGACAAAGAGCTGGTCTGAGGTCCTGAAACACTGCGTCCTGTCTACGTAGGCGCGGAGAGCGCGTACTGGACAGAGCAGTGCCAAGGCTGGGTCTGCCTCCTCCAAAGGCAGTGCTTGCAGGTTCACCACCTGGTCTCTAAACGGGGTGGTGGGAACCTTGGGCACATATCCGGGCCGGGGTCTCAGGATCACGTGAGAGTTAGCCGGCCCGAATTCCAGGCATGCTTCGTCAACCGAAAATGCTTGCAGATCCCCTACCCTCTTGATGGAGGCCAATGCGGTCAGTAGCGCTGTCTTCATAGACAAGAACTTAATATCGACCGACCGCAATGGCTCAAAGGGGGACCTCTGCAGCGCATCTAACACCATTGAGAAGTCCGAAGAGGGTACGAGGGGAGAACGAGGCGGATTTAGTCTCCTCGCTCCCCTCAGGAACTGAATGACCAGGTCGTGCTGACTCACCTTTTTGTCCCCCAAGAGATTGTGGTGGGCAGAAATTGCGGCCACATAAACTTTAAGGGTGGAGGGAGACAGCCTTCGTTCCAACCCTTCTTGGAGGAAAGAGAGCACGGACCCGATCAGGCATTTCCAGGGGTCTTCTTGGCGGGAAGAACACCAGGTGACGAAGAGGTTCCACTTCAACGCATAGGCATGCAGAGGGGACTCTGCCCTAGCGGAAGTGATGGTAGCCAGCACAGCAGGTGGTAGGGTACTCAAACCTGCCGCGTCCCATCCAGGAGCCACCGTGGAGGTTCCACAGGTTGGGACGCGGGTGCCAAAGGGTGCCCCGTCTCTGAGTAAGGAGGTCGCGTCTCAGAGGAATAGGCCAGGGAGGGACTGTCGCAAGGAGTAAGAGTTCAGGGAACCAGGTCCGGTCGTGCCAGTAGGGGGCGACCAGAAGGACCTGCCATTGGGCGTTTTCTAAGATCTCGAAGATGATTGGCTTCTAGGCGAAACCCTCATTCGTTAGTCACTAACGTTACGTCGTAGTGACTGAATGAAAGGGAACATGGAGCGCAGCGGCACGATAATCCGATTTCTGACTATATCTGTATTAGCAGGTTGCAGTCCGTGGATATTACTAAAATTAAACTTTTTGTTGAGTGAGCATGTGCAACCACTTAAAGGTAAAATATTCACTCTGCATCCTCTGACTAATATCAGAAGTAAACATTTTGTGCTTGTGAACGCGCGGTCCGGACGCGTCTGTTTCTGTGCGATATCGGGTCTCATGATGAACAAAGGAAGATACTAAGAAAATCAACAATCTAAATTAAATCGCAACTAACCTTAAAATCAGCACACTTTATGGCAGGGTTCTTGCAGGTTTCAGTAAGTCAAATTTAAGACATTTGTAAGACATTTTAAGACCATAAAGATTGAAATTTAAGACCTATACGACGCATTACCAAAATTATTTAAATCAAAGAAATAATAAAAAAAGCAATAAAGCAATGACATTAGTAACCCTCCACAGCCAACAACGTGCCAAATGCCCAAAACCTTTTTTTTTTTACAATTGAAAAGTGTATGCATATAACATTTTATATATTAATGTTTATATATTAACGAGACTAATAATAATGATTATATTCAATAAATACAAATATTTAACAAAATTTGAAATATTACTATTACAATAACATTTTAATTATTAAAAAATTAATAATAGAGTATTTAAGAATAAATATAACAATATAATAATAATACTAATTAAAGCTGCAAGCAGCATTTATCAGGGTTCAAGCAGTTTAAGGCCTTTAAGCACAAATGCATAAAAAGATATGATGTGTTATTTAGCAAGCATGTAACCCCTTCAAAAACCAAAAGTAACTTATAAACGATCATATAAGAGATTCAAAGGCCAACAGAACTGGGAGCAAGGAGGATTGGGAGGTCAATTGCAAATTAAAAATTTAAGTAAGGAAAATTAATAGGAAAAAGAAAATAATGTTGTATGTTACATTAAAAGAAGTGAACGTAAATATGATCAATAAGTTTGCTAATGGTTCTTAGCAAAGTATTGGAAACAATAGTTTGTGAGCAAATGTAAGTGTTTAATAATTTTCAGCATGCACATTGAGAAGGAAACTCAACAGGAACAGCATTAACACAGATGACAGACGATTGCTTAGCACAGATTGATGAAAATAAATTAGGTACAGTATTGTTAGATTTTATTTTACAATTACTTTTCATACTGTACATTGGTTTAAAAGTTATCTGTTTAATAGGGGACATTGTGTATTTTATATTGGACGTTTTTCAGATGTGAAAGAGTTGAATGTGGTGTTCCTCAAGGAAGTTGTTTAGGACCATTACTATTTTCTATTTTACCAATAAACTTCCTCTTGTTTTAAAGTGCGCACGGAAAGTCATGTATGCAGACAAAACAACATTATATTAAACTGCAACATCAATTAAGCAGTTGTCTACTGCTTTGGATGAGGAATTACAATTGATCAAAGTAGGTACAGAATAATAAGTTGGTTGTAAACTTGACAAAAACTAAAAGCATTTTGGTGATCCATAAATCAGAGTAATATCTGAAATGTCACTCACCAAAACCAGATTAGAATAACTACTTCAGATTATTAAAGATAATTTCATATTGTCTCTCTGCTTTGTTTTATAAGAAATAATTTGTAGAGAGTTCCTAATGTCCTGTAATGTCAACCTTTATATAGTAGTACTAGTCATAATTCCAACACCAGTCATAAAAATTAAATAAATTGTACAAAATCTTTTAAGGAACATTTAATGGCACAATAGTAAATTGTTGATATTTTGGGTTTGTATGTTTCATTGACTTTATTGTTGTGGATGTATTTTTTACTTGTTGGGACCTCAGGAAGAGTAGCCACTGCCTAGGTATTGGCTAATGGGGATCCAAATAAATAAATAGATTATGGATGAAGATTATGGATGAAGAAAGACCATTTAGAGCCAATTTACTAAGGATTTTTTTATTTTTTTATTGTCTGAAAGTTTCTAGCATGCCTAATAAGACCTGGATTAGCTGGTACAGGTGTGTTGAATATGGGTTGGAGCTAAACTCTGCAGGACAGTGGCCCTCCAGGAGCAGGATTGGACACCCTGTTATAGACACTTACAGTATATTTATGAGAGTATAAAAATGACTAATGGGCAACATTGATTAGATTTCACTTCCTATCATACTTTTGGCATTTGGATGTTATTGTTTAGCTATTGACCGATGTTATCATATTTCCTGTGGTGGTTTTGTTTCAATTGGACTAGCAGTTTTGAGGATAATCGCATATAAGTGCTAAATTACACTGTTACAAAAACCATAAGGCAAAACCTTCCATGTTTGGTATCGTTGGACTCGGCAAGGATTCAGGAGTCAAAGGAGATGACTGCCGTGAAAAACACTGGCTTGAAACTTCTTAGACTCCTTCAAGGCATTGTGCCGATATGCAAACTGTGTTTTTTGAGATATGCCAATGTTCTCATAGACTATCATGGCACCCTGGACAAAGACACTGCATGCCAATTATTATCTGTTTAATGATTGGGTGAGGTTATAGCCATTTTCATGACATTTTTTCCTCTTACAGCGCCACCAAGTGGCCAATTATCAAAATATTTTTTCAAGTGACCGAACTTTGAGGTCATAGACATGTGACCCGAATTTTGTGAAAATATCTTGTTCCGTTCACAAGTTATAATCATTTTAGTAAAAGTGGCCCCCGACACATTGAACTTTTCATTCCCCTTAGCGACCATGAATCGAAAAATTGAAATTTTTTCATAATTATTAATAGTCTCTCTCCAAAAAACATTTCTACAGTGGTTTGGTTCCAATCAGGGGAAAATTGTGGGAGTAGTTCACAAAAGTAGGTTTTTCAAAAAACCCAAAATTTCTCGAAATTGGGCGAGCCAATCCGAGGCATGCATATCGCCTTGAGCCAAGGATTCCAAGGATATAAGACACTTGAGCCCACGCCTAACGGTTTAGGAGTTATGAGCCATTTTGTACTTTTGCTCACTGTAGCGCCCCCGTCAGGCCGATCGGGGCGTGCCTCGGTGATGCTGGTAGACGTTGTGAGTACTACCAGCCCTGAAAGTTTCATGTCTCTACGACTTACGGTTTGGTCTGCCCGATCAGTTTTAGATGGAGAATGATGCATCATGGGAAAAAGTACAATTACAATAGGGTTTCAGCACTTCGTGCTTGAACCCCTAATAAAATAACATTTATATTTTACAGAAAACTTATTTTACAAAAAAAAAACTGCTGGGTTACCTGTTAATATGCAGACAGCCTATGACTAAAAATCATTAGAAAGGTCTAAAGATTTATTGTAAAAAATAAATAAAAAAATAAAGAAATTCTGTGCTTTTTATCTGTCATATACATTTCTTAAAGTCTATGTATTTAATATGAAATATGAGCCTCTTATGCATCCACGGTTTGGGAAAAACTGTACATTGGAGGAAAACATATGGGTTGTCATTTATTTAGAGAGAAGTATTATTTTTCATATTTGTTACCCAAACTTTCATTCATACTGGAAGCCAGAGGGCGCCCTCGAGCAGAATCTCCACATTTCCCTCAGAGAAGTAATCCTTAGCCCTAATGTGAAGCTAGCGATGTAGGATAAACTGAAGATAGAAACGCTTTGACTGATGAAACGAAGACAATAAACACGACTGCATCAAGATCTGGTGTATTTGAGTTCTTCAAGCCTTCACTATTGTCATAATAATAAGGTATGCAGTGCTGATTGAGTGCAGACTTTATCACTGTATAGAATAATATAAAACAATGCATGTCTGCCTCATTCTGTCCAGAAAAACACAACGTTATTAAATGTAGACGTATTTTGCGGGCAAGTAATAGCATTTATCACGGGATTTGTAGTTTTATCACCGAGTACGTGTACCAACACCCCCAGAAAGAACTACAACACACCGAACGAACGCACTGAGGGCGGAGCAAAGACTCTAGAGCTCCGCTTTGAGCTCCGCTTTCGCCATTCGATACTTTTTTGCTACAGTGTAAAGTTAATAACTTTCTGCAGCCAGCATTTCTGGAAATGAACGAGGATAACACTTTTTTTAAGACCTCGGATGAAAATCTGGCCGTTTTTAAGACGTTTTAAGGCCTTATATTTAAAACATTTAATTTTAGACATTTTAAGACTTTTTAAGACCCCGCGGGAACCCTGTTATGGAGTCACATAAAATTGGAGTCAGATAAAATTATTAATGGAGTCAGATTTAAAATGAGATATCAATAAATTAAGAGAACTTCACCAAAATGCTGAAAAGGCTCACACGCAGAATTCCTTTTGACTAAGCCGTTAGCATCCGGTTTTGGGCTAATGGATGGAAGTTTACAGTTTAATAATTAATCACATGATCAACTCTAAAACTTTTCTGTCATGTTTTCTTTCCTCTTCTCCAGGAAGAACATGAACACACTCATGAGTTCATGTTCTTCCTGGAGAAGAGGAAAGGAAAAATTTTGTGATTATGTTGATTTCATGATTGTGTTCTCAGTGACTTACATTGTAGGAAGTCGCTCCTGGTCTTGGGATCAGGGACTGTGGAAATCAACAGACATGAAGAGTGTGATTATCATGACTAGAGAAAATTATCCTGATAACACATGCAGAAATCCTCCAACACAGAAGATATTTAGAGAAATGTTCAATTTCAGTAAAGCCAACTCAAGTATGCAAGAGAACAATAGTTTATATAGTAACAAATATATCAATAAATGTCTCAATCATGTGATTACACTATATTATAATTCTTCGGTTAAGTATAAAGGCTATGATGACGTGATTAATCTAGCTAATTTGTTAAAACATGCTAGCAACATGCTAATTTGTGCTAACAACATGATAGCAACCTGCTTACAACACATTAAAACATGTTAACAATGTGCTAATTAATGCTAGACTGTGCTAAAACATGTTCGTAACATGCTAATTCTTGCTAGAAACATCAAAATATGTTAACAACATGTTAAATCATGCTAGCAACATGTTAAATAATTTCAGCAACATGTTAAATCATGCTAGCAACATGTTAAGTCATGTCAGCAACATGTTAAATAATGCCAACATGTTAAATAATGCTAGCAACATGTTAAATCATGCCACAAACATGTTAAATAATGCTAGAAACATGTTGAATAATGCCAGCAACAAGTTAAATCATGTCAGCAACATGTTAATTCATGCTAGCAACATGTTAAATAATGCCAGCAACATGTTTAATAATGCCAACAACATGTTAAATCATGCTCGCAACATGTTTAATAATGCCAGCAACATGTTAAATAATGCCAACAACATGTTAAATAATGCCAACAACATGTTAAATAATGCTAGCAACATGTTGAATAATGATAGCAACATGTTAAATCATGTCAGCAACATGTTAAATAATGCTAGCAACATGTTAATTCATGCTAGCAACATGTTAAATAATGCTAGCAACATGTTAAATAATGCTAGCAACATGTTGAATAATGATAGCAACATGTTAAATCATGTCAGAAAAATGTTAAATAATGCTAGCAACATGTTAATTCATGCTAGCAACATGTTAAATCATGTCAAAAACATGTTAAATAATGTTAGCAACATGTTAAATCATGCCAACAACATGTTAAATAATGTTAGCAACATGTTAAATAATGCTAGCAACATGTTGAAATCTGACTCCTGCTGCGTCTGTCATGACTTTCGTTCGGCTCACTCACACTTTTATTGAAAAGACACGATCAGTTGTTAATTGTAGTGTCTATTCTCTAACTGAACGAAATGATTGTATTTATCAAACCGACGGCGGGGACGGTGTATGTGGGCAAGTAGCTGTGGCTTTGGGAGTGGCCTCGTAGGGCAGCGAAGCAAGTGCATTCTGGGAGTTGTTGTCTTTTATCCATTTGAGCCAAAAATAAATTTTCTGTCTTTTCTCAGACTAGAAGGCACCACATTCAAAAATAATTCCACATTTCTACTACATAAATGACCCAGTTTAAAGGTCCTATAAGCGATGTCACACTTTTTTTAGGCCAAAACATTTTTTGTCACATACAGCAAACATCTCCTCACTATCCGTTAGCTGCCTGTCCCCTAAACACACTGTAAAAAAACACGGTCTCTGTAGTGAGCACAAGCTCCACAAACGCAACAAAAACAAGCGTGGGCAGTCTGGACAACGAAACATAATAAACAGTGCTCCAGCCCAATAACCGACAATAATTATTTGGGGGTGGAGGTTTGGGGTTAGGCGTCAGAAAGGCTTCCAATCTGATGACTGTTTCAGGAAGCATGGAGGGAAGGAGGAGGAGGAGGAGGAGGAGGAGGAGAAGGAGGAGGAGGAGGAGGAGGAGGAGGAGGAGGAGGGAAGGAGGAGGAAGAGGAGGAAAGGAGGAGGAAGAAGAGGGAGGGAGGGTCTAGCTAGCCTCTGTTTTGTTTGACAACACTTCGAACGTCAACAAGAAGTTACTCCACCCAGGATCGCTTAGCAGAGGTGTAAAGTAAAGAGTAATTTACTTGATCACTGTACTTAAGTATTATTTTGGGGGATTTTTACTTTAATTGAGTACAATTAAAAATCAATACTTTTACTTAATTACATTTTTTAAGAAGAAAAAAAAGTACTTTTTACTCCTTACAAATTTACTTACTTTTTTTTAGATCACTTCCTTCTATTTTCCCTTGCTATTACCAAACCAATTGAATTGCGCTGATGCCCAGTTTAATTTAAATGTTATTTATTCTGCCAATGAGATCAGCTTCTGCTTAAACGAACAATATTATTCAAGATGGCCGCGGTGTGAGTGAACGTGTGTCAAGCTCTACTCAAGCATGCTAATTGCAATCATAGTAGCTTTGTAAGATCACCTCTTTTTTTTCTCTCTGACTGCTTTTCAATATATTGGCGTTAATTTCTTATAGCCACACGTTTTCTGTTGTTTGGATTACACGATTGGCGCAATGGATGAGTCACATATCTCACTCCAAACTTTGTGGGACGCTATTACACAGAGTAAGACTGATATGCTGGATCATTTTGATGTAAAAATGGACGTCATTCATAGCAGACTGACTAGTATTCAGAATTCATTAAGTACTGTGGGAGATCAAGTTCATTTGTTAGAGCAACGTGTTGGGGCTAATGAGGACAACGTACAAGTATGTGTTGCTCGGATTCAACAACTGGAGAAAGACAACGCCTACCTGCTGGACAAAGTTGACGATTTGGAGAATCGAAGTCGACGTTCTAATCTCCGCTTTGTTGGAGTACAAGAGTCATCGGAAGGCAGTGATATTGCCGGCTTTATGTCCCGTTTGATTCCACAGCTTTTGGGACAAGACAACTTTTCCACTCCGTTGATCATTGAATGGGCTCATCGCTCTCCGACAGTTCGTCAAAGCGATAGAGCCAGTCCTAGACCTATTATGATCAAGCTCCTTAATTTCCAGGACAAAGTGAAAATTCTTCGCATTGCGAGAGAGAAAAAGAAGCTTGAGTACAACGGGACACGCGTATATATTTATCCGGACTTCAGCGCTGACCTGATGAAAAAGCGCAGGAGCTTTGATCCTGTTAAACGGAAGCTTCGCAAACTTAATATGAAATACTATCTTAGATATCCTTGCACGTTGTGTGTTTTTGTTGATGGCAAACAGCAGCGTTTTAGCTGCCACAAAGATGCTGAAGCTGTCTACATGTCACCTTAGACTTCACCAGAATAATTTAATGTTTGTCTGATGAGA
This sequence comes from Gobio occitaniae, assembly GCA_033150135.1. Classification (NCBI taxonomy): domain Eukaryota; kingdom Metazoa; phylum Chordata; class Actinopteri; order Cypriniformes; family Gobionidae; genus Gobio; species Gobio occitaniae. The sequence continues at coordinate 23,134 of JARQWZ010007045.1, forward strand.
GGCTTGATTTTTCGGATAACTGAAGTTTGTCAGTAGCATGATTATTATTATTGTGTGGAGGTAGTTTTTGTGATGTGAAATACTCTTTTAGAGCATTGGATTCTGTATTACCTCACACAGAGCTACTGTGTTTAATTTATTATTATTGCTGTTTGAGTTGAGTTGATGAGACAGTTTTTGACCTATATTATTTGGTTTACTCACTGGAATGCCCTGGAACATGGTCTCTGGGGCAGCTGGGTTAGTCTTGAAGGGTGTCATGTTTTTATGTTTATATGTTTTGTATTTAAATGTCCTGTCTGTTTGTTTTGTTGTGATCAGTTTATTTGATAGTTTTTGCAACCTTGTAATGAATTCTTGGATTCAGTTATTTTTGTTCTTATATTTGACCAGTGACAGTATCATTGTTAGTTATTTTCCAAGCTGGATAAAGTTAAGGGATTAAAAATCATTCACTTGAATATTAGAAGTCTGGTGTGTAAAATTGACTTACTTCGTGTATGGGTTGATTTAAATAAGCCTGATATTATCACTCTTTCCGAAACATGGCTCAATAGCAATGTTTCGGATAATGAAATTAACTTAACCAATTATGTTGTTTACAGATCGGATAGGTGCTCCAGGGGTGGAGGTGTGGCTGTATATGTTTCTACAGGTCTTGTTTCTGAATTAATTATACCTTCGATTGATCCTTTATATTTTGAATGTATTTTTGTTAAGGTGGTTTTCCACTTAAATAAATGTATAACCATCGGGAGCATATACAGGCCTCCCTCTTCACCAGTGGAGTCCTTTAACTGCTTGATATCCACTATTAATTCAGTTTTTGGTAAAAATGAGTTAATCTTATTAGGTGATTTCAATAAGAATTGGTTGGATATGTCATGTAATAAAGAGAAAAATATATTTAATAATTTAAATCTTACCCAATTAATTACTGAGCCTACTAGAATTACTTCTCATACACAATCTCTTCTTGATTGGATACTTGTCTCACACCCAAATAGATTTTTAAGGTCCGGTGTGTTGTCTGACTGCTTTAGTAATCATTCAATTATATTTTGTGTATGGAAAATTAAAGTACCTAAATTGCCACCAAAATTAATTAAAATCAGACAATATAAAAAACTGAATTTAGATTTATTTATTCATGATCTGATTTCTATAAATTGGAATAGATTTAATTTAATTCCTAATGTACAAGACGCTTGGGATTTTTTTTATACTGAGTTTATAAATGTTGTAGACAAACATGCACCTTGGAAAATTGTTAGGGTTAAGGGCAATCATCTTCCTTGGATTAATTCTGAACTTATTAGTCTCTTTAGGCAAAGGGACAAAGCATGGACAACATTTCGTCAGACAAGAAGTGATGTTGATTGGGAAGTCTATAGGCATTTAAGAAATTTGAGCAAAACAAAAACTCGAAATGCAAAGTCTAATTATTATAAAGAATGTCTTTCTTTCCATTATAAAAATCCTAAACAATTCTGGAATAAAATTAAAAATATTATTAATACATCGAATAAACATTCAGTTAATCAAATTAGAGTTAATAATAATATAATACTTCATGACTCCTTATCTATTGCGCAAGAATTTAATCAGCATTTTTCTTCAGTTTCGTCTACTTTAGTGTCTGCCTCTTACTTGAATACTGATATTTGTAATGAGACTGCATCATGTAATAGCTTATTTTCATTTGAGAAGATTGCTCCTACTGATGTTCAGAGTGCTATTGATGAATTAAAAGTGACTAGTGGTGAAGGATTAGATGGAATTGAAAATAGGTATCTTAAATTAACTTCACATATTCTTATGTATCCACTAGCTGATTTATTCAATCTTTCTTTGTTTACATGTGAGTTGCCGGTGATCTGGAAATGTGCACGCATTACTCCGCTTTATAAGGGAGGTGATGTACTTGATATTAATAATTATAGACCAATATCTATTATATGTTCTATATCTAAAGTTTTTGAAAAATTAATTTATAAACAACTTTCAAATTATTTATCTATCAATAATATTCTATCCTCATCTCAATCTGGTTTTAGGTCTAATCATTCCACAACTACTGCATTAATTAAGTTTACAAATGATGTGTTTTCAGCCTCAGATAATGGAAAGCTCACAGGTGCTATTTTTCTTGATTTGACTAAAGCTTTTGATTTGGTTGATCGTTACTTGCTTTTAGATAAACTTCATGCTATTGGTTGTTCAAAAAATACAATTTTGTGGTTTAATTCATATCTGCACAACAGGAAACAATGCGTTGTCCTAAATGGGAATAAATCTGATTTTCTGACTCTCCAGAGAGGTGTGCCTCAAGGTTCAGTTCTGGGACCACTTCTTTTTTCTATTTATGTTAATAATTTACCATTACTTCTTAAAAATTGTCAGGTTCAACTTTATGCGGATGATACTGTCATATATACATGTAATTCTGATCCTATACAAATTCAATTATCTCTTCAATTGGATTTTAATAGTTTACAAGACTGGCTTTTGGCTAATAAATTAGTGCTTAATAAGACCAAGTCATATACTATGATTTTTGGCTCCAGATATAAACTTAATTCTAAAAGCTGTTCTTGTGTTATATCATGTAAAGATGGTACTCCCCTGCATAGAGTTGACACTATTAAGTATCTTGGTTTATGGCTTGATTCTAAACTCTCCTTTAAACCCCACATTAATCATGTTTTACGAAAAGTCAATGTTGGAATGAGTATTTTGCATCGGTCTCGAAATTTCTTCACTTATAGTGTTCGTAAGAAACTAGTTGTTCAATTAATTTTTCCGTTTTTTGATTACTGTGATGTGGTTTATCAGACGGCATTAAAATCTGATCTTGTCTTACTTAATTCGGCATATAATAGAATTTGTCGATTCGTTTTAGGATGTTCTTTTTCCACTCACCACTGTACAATGTATGATGCACTCCAGTGGCCATCTTTGAATGTGAGAAGGCAGACTCACTGGCTCCAATTTATATTTAAATGTATTTACTTTCATTATCCTACTTATCTACAACAATACTTTGTACTCTTTTCTTCAAACTACCAAGTGAGGCATTCTGTCCAGACTTACTTTTTAGTTCCTCGTGTTAAAAAAACAATTGGTAAGAGAGCATTTATGTTTAAAGCTGTACTAGACTGGAATAATTTGCCTGTAGATATTAGATCCATTACTTCTTTTCGGTTGTTCAAACAATCTTTATTATCTTACTTTAAAGTAGATTGCACGTGCTATCATTGAAACTGTCGTTGTTATGTGTACTGTTGTTGTTGTTGTTTTTTTCCTCTCTTTTTTTTAAATTTTTTTTTTTATGTATGTATTGTTAATAGTTTTGTTAATTGTAATCTTATGTTCTCTAAGTTGTAATTGTATTTCATTGTAAGGACCCCCTCGAAAACGAGATGATACATCTCAAGGGGTTAATCCTAATAAATTCAAATAACAGTGGCGGAACTAGACGTTTATACATGGGGTGGCCGGGCGGTGGCCAAGGCTACTTAAGGACCGTGAAAGGATATAATGTGTAATGCTTATTTGTTTTCATTGTTTTGACCGATGTAACATTGTATTGTAATAAATAAAGAAACCAAAATTGTAGAAATTTCACAATTCTTGATTCCAATGGATATTCTACAGCAAAACATAAATTTTAAAATAAATACATCAATTTAAAACATTATTGAATACAAGTAAACAGTCTGCCATAAAGTGAAAACAGTGCTAATAATGAAGTGTTTTAAATGAAGGTTTAGGTCTAACATTATTTCAGGTACAGAAACGTCTCGGTTACGTATGGTAACCCTTGTTCCCTGAAGGAGGGAACGGAGACGTACGTCGGTATTACCGACGAATTGGAATTGGGATCACTTTAGAGAGCCCCTATCAGCTTCGAGATTTAGAGAACAGGCCAATGGGCCATTGGCGTGCGAGATTTACATCTCGCGCTCCGCCCCGCGCCGCGGGTATAAACAGGAAGCGAGAGCATCGCACTGACGTTTTTCACTGAGGAGCCGAACTAGTGACTCGGCCATGCAGTGATGGTAAGGAACTGTGGCGACGGGACGTACGTCTCCGTTCCCTCCTTCAGGGAACGAGGGTTACCATACGTAACCGAGACGTTCCCTTTCAGTCGGTCACTACGACGTACGTCGGTATTATCGACGAATTGGGATCCCTATGGAAAACGCCACAGTTACTACCACTTCCAGCGCCCAGCGAGAGCCCCTCAGACCCCGTTCTGATGCGGGCGGGGAAATTCACGCAGGGAGAGTCACACTGCTGTTCCGCAAGACCCATTCAGCAGACTTATTGGATAACGCTGGGAAAGCGTGCCCGAAGGACGCTGCGGGAGCCACATCATGCCCGGAGGGAGTTACCATGTGGAGAGAACACGTATGGGCTGGCCGTGGGCAGCACAACATACGGAAGTCCCAGAGGTGGCCCCGGCCTATACAGGCGGGGGACGACACCGAACTGAGACGGCAGAGGAACTCTGCCAAGGGAAAGACATGAGCTCACCGTAGGGAGCTGTACCGTGGAGAATACACGTATGAGACCGCCGTAGGGGTCACGACATACGGACCCCAGTCCGACACAAGTTCCACCAATGCATACAAGTGCCAGACCTGGCGTCAGATGCTCCACCACATCCGACAGCCGAGGGGTGCGGAGGACTCAACAGGGTTCGCCAATCCTGGGGAACTCGACTGGAGAAAATAAGCGCACGTATCCGTTCCATGGGGAAGGGAATGGCGCAGCAAGCCGACACTTAGAACGGGCACTTCAGCTGCTGACTATGGGAAGCGAGCACACGAGAAGCCACCGGTTCTACACGTAGGCTATAAAACCTAGCGAACGTGTTAGGTGTCGCCCAGCCCGCAGCTCTACAAATATCTGTCAGCGAGGCGCCACGAGCCAGCACCCAGGAAGAAGCAACACCCCTAGTGGAGTGGGCTCTTAACCCGAGCGGGCAGGGCACGTCTTGGGCTTCATAAGCCAAGACGATGGCGTCCACTATCCAGTGGGCCATCCTCAGCTTGGAGACAGCCTTTCCCTTCTGCTGTCCTCCGTAACAGATGAAGAGCTGCTCTGAGGTCCTAAGCTTTGCGTTCTGTCAACATAGACGCGCAGGGCGCGGACTGGACAGAGAAAAGCCAGGGCTGGGTCTGCCTCCTCCGAAGGCAGCGCTTGCAGGCTCACCACTTGGTCCCGGAAGGGAGTAGTGGGAACCTTGGCACATATCCAGGCCGGGGTCTCAGGGTTACCTGAGAGTCACCTGGCCCGAATCCCAGGCACGATTCGTCGACCGAAAATGCCTGCAGGTCCCCTACCCTCTTAACTGAGGCCAATGCAATCAGGAGTATTGTCTTTAGAGACAAGATCTTAAGCTCCGCTGACTGTAACGGCTCAAAGGGCGCCCTCTGAAGTGCGTCAGCACCAGAGTCAAGTCCCAAGAGGGTATAAAGGGAGGACGAGGCGGATTTAATCTCCTCGCCCCCCCAGGAACCTGACGATCAGATCGTGCTTGCCTAATGAATTAACCATCAACCAGGTCATGATTGACCTTGAGGGTGGAGGGAGACAGCTTTCGCTCCAACCCGTCTTGAAGAAAAGAGAGCACAGATCTGACCGAACACTTTCGGGGGTCTTCTCGGTGAGAAGAGCACCAGTCGACGAACAGGTTCCACTTCAACGCATATAGCCGTCTCGCAGAGGGGGCTCTGGCGGAAGTGATGGTGTCAACTACCGCTTGTGGTAGGTCACCTAGAACCTCCGCATCCCGTCCAGGGACCAGACATGGAGTTTCCAGAGGTCCGGACGCGGGTGCCACAGGGTGCCGCGTCTCTGAGTCAGGAGGTCCTTCCTCAGAGGAATGGGCCAAGGAGGTGCTGTCGCGAGGAGCACTAGTTCCGGGAACCAAGTCCTGTTGGGCCAATACGGAGCTACCAAGAGGAGATGCTCCTCGTCCTCCCTGACCTTGCCGGGACACAGAGCCCGGGGCCAGCTGTGTGCCAGGGCATCCGTGCCGAGGGTTCCCCCGGGCAGGGAATAGTACCACTGGCAGTAGGTCGTGTCGGGGCGGCAAACAGATCGATCTGTGCGGCCCCAAGCGACTCCAAATCAGCTGGACCACCTGGGGGTGGAGTCTCCACTCCCCGGGCAGCACGGGCAACCATGACAGCTCGTCGGCCGCACGATTGAGCGGGCCCGGAATGTGGATGGCACGAAGGGACCTCAGATGCTTCGGACTCCACAGAAGGAGATGGCGGGCGAGTTGGGACATGCGGCGGGAGCGTAGACCACCCTGTTTGATGATGTACGCAACGGCCGCAGTGCTGTCCGTCCGGATCAGAACGTGCTTGTCTTAGAGCGACCCTTTGAGGTGGCTGAGAGCAAAACGAACCGCCAGCAACTCCAGGCAATTGATATGCCATTGCAGTTGGGGCCCCGTCCACAGACCTGATACTGCAAGCCCGTTGTACGTGGCACCCCAGCCCGTGGATGAGGCATCCGTGGAGACAACAGAATGCCTGGACACTTGTTCTAGAGGCACTCCTGCCCGTAGAAATGAAGGGTCCGAGCACGGGCTGAAGGTTTGGCGGCATCTCGGCGTCACTTGGACACGGAGGGACCCGCTGTGCCACGCCCATCTCGGGACTCGGTCGTGTAGCCAGAGTTGAAGCGGTCTCATATGGAGCAGCCCTAGCGCCGTTACTGCGGCTGCTGCTGCCATATGCCCCAGGAGCCTCTGAAATTATTTCAGTGGAACCGCTGTACTGCGTTTGAACGTATTCAAGCAGCTCAACACCGACTGGACGCGCTCCTCTGTGAGGCGCGCTGTCATGGCGACCGAGTCGATCTCCATCCCGAGAAAAGAGATCCTCTGTACGGGACAGAGTTTGCTCTTCTCCCAGTTGACCCGAAGACCCAACCGGCTGAGGTGCCGAAGCACCATGTCCCTGTGTTCACACAACTGTTCCCGCGACTGGGCAAGAATCAGCCAGTCGTTGAGATAGTTGAGAAGACGAACACCACGCTCTCTCATGGGAGCAATGGCCGCCTCCGCGACTTTCGTGAAGTCACGGGGCGACAGGGACAGCCCGAAGGGCAGGACTTTGTACTGACATACCCGTCCGTCGAAAGCAAAGCGTAGAAACGGTCTGTGTCGAGGGAGAATCGAGACATGAAAGTACGCGTCCTTCAGGTCGATCGCTGCAAACCAATCCTGGGGACGGACGCACCTGAAGATGCGTTTCTGCGTTAACATTCTGAACGGCATCCTGTGGAGGGAACGGTTCAAGTAAGGCAGGTCCAAGATTAGCCGTGACCCGCCGCCTTTCTTGGGTACAATGAAGTACGGGCTGTAGAACCCGGACTTCATATCGGCTGGAGGGACCGGCTTTATCGCGTCCTTCGCCAGTAGGACAGCGATCTCCGCCTGAAGCACGGGGGCATCCACCCACACAATAGACGTGAAGTGAACGCCCCCGAACTTGGGCGGACGCCGGGCGAACTGAATCGCAAGCCGAGTCTGATGGTACAGATGACCCAGCGAGACGGGCTGGGGAGCGCTAGCCAGGCCCCCAGAGACCGAACAAGCGGGGTCATCGGTATCACAGACGTACCCGCAGCAGGGCAGCGAGGCGGAATGCAGGGACCCCAGGACGACATGGGAGTGGTCCGTGTAGGGGTGTGGGTCTGACACACGACCTGCATCCGCTGAGGGGGTGTGCGAGTGTGGGAAGGCCGCTTGAGTGTGTTCCCACAGCCGGCACCCCCTGCTGGCGATTTGGAGAGGCACCAGAGGCTGACAAGGCATGGGAGCGTTGTACACCGCCCAGTGCGCTCTCCAAATGAAGGAGGGGCTGAGCGTGGCAAGGCTTTGTGGCGTTGCACACCGTCTGCCTCACCTCCTTCCTCAGCGGGGAACAAGAACGGCGAGGCATAGCGTCCACACACCGCTGAGAAGAGGCGAATGAGAGTGGCGAGGCTTGTAGCGTCACACACTGCCATTCTCGCCCTCTTGTGGGGAGGGGAATGAAGGCGGCGAGGCTTGTAGCGTCACACGCTGCCATTCCTGAACTCCCGAGACCCAGAGATATTGGAACTGTTCTTCTCTTTTTTTTTTTTTTTTATATTATATATACATATATATATATTTTTGGGTACCACTGGCTGTTTTTAACCCCAGTGGCGGAACAGAATTACTAATGGATTTTACCCGGCCCTCCTCCGGGGGAAGAACAGTCCCGAACCAAATCCGGGTCAATGGTGTTTCTGGACATCGTCTAGCCAAGGGCCAGCGCTGTGCGCAGCTCAACCTCGGCTGAGAACTACCCTCATGCCCTAAGCAGGCGGAGGTGGCCTGCCAGTGGCACTGCCACCCCACCGATGAGGGTAGTGAGAGAGAGGAAAACTTTATACAGATTATGGCCCTATTGGTGTTCCATTTTTGGCACCAATAGTTCCATAATGCAAAAGCCTTCCAACACACATCCGGGAAAGGCAAGGGGCAGGCAAGGCGATTTATGCGTTGCACTATGCCTCAGCCACCCGGGAAAGCATGGCTGTCGAGTATGAATCTGATTCAGCACGAGCGCCCACTATTATAGTGGGAATCTCAGCATCATCTTCATTTTCAACACATAACAGCCCTCTCTCCGATGCAGCGATTGACATCTGTCCTCTGCTAGAGCCCCAAACGAAACGCTAGGTCCTTTTTTATTTTATTTTATTTATTTATTTATTTTTTAGGACCAGCAATCCCATCTGTAAGCTACCAGCAGACATGTGAGACAGTGGGCGTGGCCGTGAGACGGCACACGGCGCGCTGAACACTCAAGCCCTTATGAAAAAGGCAAGACGAACAGCGCGCCGACGTGGCTATGCTCTCATTAGAGAGCATAGACCACCCACAAACACAGTCTCAACATGCGTAGCCGCCGAGTGACGCGCGCTGAGCTGCCGTGGCAACCCGCGCTGTCACTCGGCAGCTAGACGGCACACGGCGCACTGAACACTCAAACCCTCACGTGGAAGGCGAGATGACCAGCGCGTCGACGTGATCCCGTTCCCCTGAGAGAACACGGATCACCCACGAACACAGTCTCAACATGTTTATGCGAGAGGGATCGTGGCCGTCAGGACAGGAAACAACCGCATCCAGAAACGCACGAGTGGAATGACGTCTTGAAAAAGACGCAGTGTCACACCCGTGTTGCTCTTTTGTGAGGAAACGCTCTTTAAACAGTGCTGAAGCACCCAGGGGAAGACCGCGGCAACACACAGGTGGTAAGTGCAGTCCTGTGGTGCACTCACTGAAACAAACGCCCTCACCAGACCGACAGGTGCTGTGAGAACAGCAGTTTGTTATGCTGATGCAGCGGTGAACATGCGGTCGCACTGATTGTGCCTTTTCGCCAACACAGAGCGTCCTTCTCGTTCTCTGGAGCATCTCTCTTGCAGATAGGCTTTCTTTTAGAAAAGCAGGCTTGCTTCATCAACGGCGTTCGGCTCCGAAGTGAATGACGTCAGTGCGATGCTCTCGCTTCCTGTTTATACCCGCGGCGCGGGGCGGAGCGCGAGATGCAAATCTCGCACGCCAATGGCCCATTGGCCTGTTCTCTAAATCTCGAAGCTGATAGGGGCTCTCTAAAGTGATCCCAATTCCAATTCGTCGGTAATACCGACGTATGTCGTAGTGACCGACTGAAAGGGAACTGAATAATCAAACGTAAAATAATGCATAATCTTCACTGTATATGAATTCAATATAGATAAATGCATGTTAAAACTACAAAAATTATTCAGTAAAGATCAGTGGGTGTTATTTTTTTCTTTTGTTCTTTAATTCACTTTAATGACAGACTGAAGGAGGTGCGGTTACTTTAAAACCAAATGCACAATGTTGAATCCAAAATCCGATTTCATTCGAAGACATAACCGACTGTATTAACTATGATACTCGCTATTTTTGGTATACCTTTATGCATATTTATCCGTTAAAGCGCAAGACGTGCTCTCTGTGTTCGCGCTATTGATGAAGTGTCATATGCTTCAAATTACTGTCACTATAAGACTTTGAGCTAATTTGAGCTAATTTAAACAAATAAAGTTTGAGGGCGAATGCGTCCTCAATCCGGTTAAGAGGTTAACATTATATATTAACAACATTTTAAGACAAATTGTGTCGTTTAAAAGAAAACTTTGAATGGCGGTGCAGGCTTGTTAACAACTCTGCGCTTATGCTTAACCCCTTTTATTATTAATCATCTGTTTGGCAACTAACGTTAATATTCTCTTAATATTCAACGTTAATATATGAACAATGTGCCGCGCCGCTGCACGTCAAAATACACGCTTCTTTCAATAGATATGGAAGTAGCGACTAGCGATCTAAATATTGGGGTGGCACCCAGGGTGGCCAGTCAGATGCCAAGGCTACGCCACTGTAAAGGAACACTCCACTTTTTTAAAAATAGGCTCATTTTCCAACTCCCCTAGAGTTAAACTGTTGAGTTTGACCGTTTGCGAATCCATTCAGCCGATCTCTGGGTCTAGCACTAGCACTTTTAGCATAGCTTAGCATAGATCATTGAATCTGATTAGACCATTAGCATCTCACTCAAAAATGACCAAAGAGTTTCCATATTTTTCCTATTTAAAACTTGACTCTTCTGTAGTTACATCGTGTACTAAGACTGACGGAAAATGAAAAGTTGTGATTTTCTAGGCCAGTATGGCTTGGAACTACACTCTCACTCCTGAGTAATAATCAAGAACTTTGCTGTCGTACCATGGGTACGCCCCCTGTGGGTTGACACGTTGGCTATGTTTACGGAAGTCAGCATATTTTCAGGCGCTGAGTAATATCATTGCGCCGCTGCACTAATGGGACGGTAGCAAAGTTCCCTGATTATTATGCAGAGTACAGTTCCTAGATATATTGACCTAGAAAATCTTAATTTTTCATTTTCCATCTGTCTTAGTATACAAAGTAACTACAGAAGCGACAAGTTTTAAATAGGAAATATAGACCCGGTGATCGGCTGAATGGATTCGAAAACTGTTTAACAGTTATTTTAATTGGTGTTCCATTAAGTTAAATCCAAGGTTTTACAACTTTACAACTTCATGTTTTTAGAGATTAAAAGCTTAAACAAGAATCTCTAGTTTTCATTCTTGCTGTTACAATTTTAATGTGGTACTTTTTTACTTTTACTCAAGTATGATTCTGGCCAGATTTTAATTGAGTAAAATTTTCACTCAGTACTTGTTCTTTCACTTGAGTAAGTACTTTTTAAACCTCTGTCGCTTAGAGCACCTTTAAATACACATTCATCTTCCCAGCGCTGAAATACCCCTTTAATTAAAGCAAAAGTAAAATGCGCAGGCATTCATAACGGTGCAAAGCAGATTGAGGGTTTTCAATTAATTTCTTTGGCACCATAAGGACTAAACTGAAAACGCTCAATCTGCTCTGCGCCAGTGGACACGCACCACCACGAATGGCTGTGCACATTTTACTTTCACTTTAGAATTAGTGCCAATTCGGGGGCGGGTTGCTTGAATGGAGGGTTCATTGTTATTCTTAATGAAAAACAACAATAACACAGTACAATGACAAACTTTTACAAACGCTTTTACATTTCGCGTTGAAACCAAATCTTCCGCCGTCATCTTGTCATTCAGCTCCTCGCTCTCATGATGAATGAAAATCTGACTCCTGCTGCTGATGTGCTAAGACTCTCGTTCGGCTCACACTTCTCGTTCAGTTTTTAATTGTAGTGTCTGTTCACTAACTGAACTAAATTATTCTACTACTATAAAAAAAATCTAAATGATGGCGGGGGCTGTGCGGTGGTGGGCAAGAACACCGGTAGTAACATGTCAACACTGACTATCGCAGCAAAGTTTCTAAACTGTAGACTAGCATGACTCTCTGAACAGTGAGTTTTTCTTGCTTATGCTCTGACCGAGCCATTCATGTGGATTTAGATCTCGCTCAGGACATTCACTGTCTGTGGAGGCCTGACTAATCACTCCAACTTGTAGCAGAGCTGACGGCTCACATCAGGAAACTCCATGACCACAATAAATATGGATAACATACATAAAGATTAATGCAAAGGAATGTTCATATGACACTTACCTTCAGGCGTTATGGGGCCGATAGTGTCACTGGCTTCACTCACTCCCACTTTACCCACTATCCTGTAGCGGATCAAGTACTGCTTTCCAAACTCCAATCCAGTCAGAATAAAGTCTTCATCAGGTGTGTTTATGACATGCCACTGTTCCTCTTTCACCTGCTGGTACTCCACTCTGTACTGCACAGTTTCTCCAGTCGGGGACTTCTGCAGTTTCAGGGACAGACTGCGCTCCAGGACCTTCTTCACTTCTGGTGGGGGAGGCTTTGAGATGGGCTGGAACTGTGTGTCTGTCAGCTTCCCTTTTTCATACAGACGGATGGAGGAGCCTGGACTGGATGGATCGGAGATGGCAGAAATAATGAATCGGTATCTCTTTTCATCTTTATTAGCCTCTGAAAAACTTCTGAAAAGAGATAAGGTCTCTCTCATCTTTGAGATGACATCAGGATTGTTGAACCACTCTTCTGATGCTCGAAACATGATAGAAATTGGTTTCTTTACCACATCAGAAACCATGTTTTGTTTCCCATCTAGCTCTTTAAACTCTTCAGATTCCAGAAACTCCTTCAGGGTTAAAATATGCAGGTCTTCATACTTCAGAGATGTGAAGGTCAAGCACACCACAATATCAATATTAGGATCAAGGAGGATGGAGTTGAGACGGTTTGAGTCTTGAGTTGTGATTCCCTCCAGCACATTGGTGTGAGAGCTCAAGAGGTTAAGTTCAGACTTTGCACCATCTAACCACTGGTTAAGCCTGTCAGCTTTAAAAGGGGAGCTGTAGTGGATCTTCAGGACGTCTTCCAGCGACTTCTCCTCCATCTCTCCTCCTCGTATAGCAGGCAAGACCCTGGCCACTGCTTTCAGGAGCACTGTTTGGTAATTGCTGAATGAATCCTGAAATAAGCGCAGCCTCTCTTTGATGTCTCTGAAAACATTTACCCGGGTTTTTCTGGACAGGTCGTTGCATGTCCTCTCTACTTCTCCCAGCTCCTCCATTATATCTTCAGTTTTGGAAACCAGACGTGTGGTGATTTCTCTCTCCAACCGAGCAGCTTTTGAATCCAGTTGAGAAAGAGGATAGAGCCAGATTCTTATTGGAACTGCATTCTGTGGATTCTCCTTCAGGTGATTGGGGAGCTTCTTGAACACCTCTATGGCCTCTGTATAAGTGGTGGGGTTCTGATCAAGGTGGAAGTCACCATGAAATGTGCAAGCAATGCTCTCAGCCTTTTTTTTATCACCATCTGTCATTTTTACAGCTCCTTCTCCCTCAATAGAAAACCCAGGGATCTTCTTGACCATGACATTCAGATGTCCCTCAATCTCCTGCCATTTTTCCTCTTCTGAAAATGTCCGATCAAACACCATGAAGGCCTGAGCTCCGTAGAGTACAGCCGTGACCACATGAGTTGCAGTTTTCTGGTCAAACACCTGAGGGTAGGTGATCTGGCCCAGATGGCTCATAGTGAGCTGATCAAATCTTGAGGTTTCACTGTAATACATTGTTACTCTAGACTGTTGGTTTGAGGATTTGGTGTCACGCAGAAACTTGGCAGATCCTCCCACCTCCACCAGCCCTCCTAAGAAGCTGGCCTTCAGGGAAGTACTTACATCCAGGAGACTAGACTTACTAGAGAGAGAGTCAGAGCTACTGAACTTCAAATCTGTCATGGGCTGTGGACGGGTGTCCAAATCTTTACTCAGTGACTTCTTATCCCACAGAGTAACACCTGAAATGAGAAAATGGCTTTAACAGTCATGTATGAGGACACAATGTACTGTTGAAGAAACATGCAGATTTTGTATCTATAAGACTATTAATTTAATATTTTTGTGCTTCATCTTATGTGTCCAAATTAGCACTGATTTGCTGATTCACATTTGGTGAAAAGGGGAATAAAAAGCATTTTATAGGGTACTGTACAGTACCTGGAATGAAGGAATCCTTGCGGCAGTCATACAGCATCCCAGGATACAGAGGTCTTCCCAGAGCTGCCACTTCAATGGTCTTTGATGCCATGGCTGCAGTAAATAACAGTGAACAATGGGGATATTTATACATTTGAAGTTTAATGGTAACACTTTAGAATAATGGTCCGTCATTAACTCCCTGAGGTCGGCAAAGTTGCTGGCGACTTCACCTCACTTTTTTCTTATTAGTGCGAAATAGACTCAAAATACTCAGTAGATTTTGGTCATTCAGGCAAGTGTTATACATAATTATAATCTGTTAAGTGTCTACTTTTATTTGTGTACACTAAAAAAAAAGCCAAAATGTTATGCATTTTGCAAAATAAAGAAAACAAACATGATACACGATGCGGTCTCTCTCTCTCAATGAAGTTCATTCTGATACTTTTCAGAAAATGAACGGTAACTTGTCTCACAAACTTGAGACATATGACTAAAGAAACATTGAAATGTCAGGTTTTAAATATTGAAAATCAAATATTCTTGTTAATGCAATCTGTTTGAAAAGAGAGAGATGTCAGTCGTTTACGAGCCTCTTCATTATCCACTAATGTGGCCACACCCACGGAGTGAGCACTCTTTTGAAAGTCAAATTCTGACGCAATCCATGCGAGTATCCCTTCCCACATCGACTCGAAAAACACAAAGTTTACTGAATGTACTTAACATCATTTTGAAACGTGGTGAGGAATAATTTAGCCATTTAATTTCAAATAGCAATGGATCCAGCCAAAAGTTGTGAGGTAAATTTAATCTGTTAGTGTCTGTGAATATAAACGCAAAAAGACAGTTTAAATATGAATCCTGCTGCAACATAAAATGTCATAGACACAAGACTGTTTAAACAAGATTTATTTGGCCTGTTTTGGACACATTATGATGTGTTTACTGTAAAATAGCCTAGTGTCATATCAATAAAGCTTTTGTTTGCAAAATTTCTGCTCAGATGCTATAAATACAGTGCCAGTCAAAAGTTTGTACTCATTACTATTTTGAATTAATGTTTTTGAAAACTCTCTTATGCTTATGCATTTTCATCAGCCATTACTTAATTTATTCATCCAAGGATCCTGAAAAAAGTATCAGAACACTTATAGAAGGTTATAAAAATTATTAAGAAGCACAGCAGTTTCCAACATTGATAATAAATCAGCATATAAGAATGATTTCTGAAGGATTATGTGACACTGAAGACTGGAGAAATGATGCTGAAAATTCAGTTTTACATAATCAAAATAAATGACATTTTAAAGTATATTATCATAGAAAACCATTATTTTAAAATGTAATAATATTTCACAATATTAATATATTTTTCTGTATTTTTGATCAAATAAATGCAGGCTTGATGAGTATGAGACTTTTAAAAACATTAAAAATAGTAATGTATAGTCAAAAAAATGTGTTCACATGCTGTGCAATATCAGCAATCATGTTTTCTGTTACGAGCACACATTATATTAAGGTTAATACAATAGTTGATCCTGTTATCAGTATCCTCATAGACGTTTTTTTTTTCATCTCACAGATTTGAGAAACAAAGGTGACCTGATACTGGTCCACATAGGACATTGTGCCTTTGGCTGTCACCTTATTTTGTTAACTATATTCTAAATAAACTACAAATAAATATATTTATTTTGTCCTGTTTTGTCCTCATATTCTTTCTTACAGTTTCCTCTCACATAACTGACTCAAAGGCTCATTCATTATGCAGCTCATTATGTGGTTCTTTTGATTCCTCTGTTGTTATTAGATTAGATTCAGATTAGATTCAACTTTATTGTCATTACACAAGTACAAGTACAAGGCAACGAAATGCAGTTTAGGTCTAACCAGAAGTGCAATAGCAGCAAGTGCAGGATATACAATGGTTGCGTAAGTGCAGGACATAAAAATGTACTGAATATATATAAATATGTATAAGTAGAGAGATGGTTATTACTATAAGCAGAACTGAATTTACAGATGAATATATACAGTGAATAAATATACAGATGGCTATTACTATAAACAGAATTTACAGGTGAATATGTACTATGAATATAATATACAGATGGCTATTACTATAAACAGAATTTACAGGTGAATATGTACTATGAATAAATATACAGACGGGTATTACTTTGAACAGAATTTTACAGTTAGAGGTATACAATAATATGTTAGGCTAATATGAGGAATATAGCAGTGGATTAAGTTAGTACAATAAATTATGGACAGAGCTATCCGAAAGAAAGTGTAAAAGTGCAGTGGAAAGTGGTTGCATATTACAGTTAGAAGTACGGTGCAAAATGCAAATGTAAACATTGTTACTGTAAATACAGTCGGCAGTGCAGATGAGCATAATCCAGTTAAGATATGGTGGTGCATATGGTGCGTTTCCTCTGGATGTGCTCGATGGCAGGTAGTGGAGTCCCTGTGATGCGCTGGGCAGTTTTCACCACCCGCTGCAGTGCCTTGCGCTCCGCAACAGAGCAGCTCCCATACCATACTGCCACACAGTTGGTCAGGATGCTTTCTATTGCGCAGCGGTAGAAGTTCACCAGGATAGCCGAGGAGAGCTGATTCTTCCTCAGTGTCCTCAGGAAGAAGAGGCGCTGGTGAGCCTTCTTGACCAGGCTGGAGGTGTTGGTCATCCACGACATGTCCGCCGAGATGTGGATCCCCAGGAACTTGAAACTGGAGACACGCTCAACAGCCATTCCATTGATGTGGATGGTGTCGTGTGTGCCTCTTGACTCTTTCCTGAAGTCCACGATGAGCTCCTTCGTTTTGGTGGTGTTGAGGAGCAGGTTATTATCAGCGCACCATGTGGCCAGGTGCTGGATCTCCTCCCTGTAGGCAGTCTCATCGTTGTTGCTGATGAGACCAATCACCGTTGTGTCGTCCGCAAACTTGACGATGGAATTAGTTCCATACACAGGCTTGCAGTCGGCGGTGAAGAGGGAGTAGAGAAACGGGCTTAGCACACAGCCCTGTGGTACACCAGTGTTGAGTGTGATGGACGTGGAGCAGGTGGATCCTGATCGAACATTCTGGGGTCTGTCAGTTAGGAAGTCCAAAATCCAGTTACACATTGAAGTGTTGATGCCCAGGTCTCCAAGTTTGGCAATTAACCTGGATGGGATGACAGTGTTGAATGCTGAGCTGAAGTCAACAAACAGCATGCGTGCGTAAGTGTTTTTACTGTCCAGATGGGTGAGCACAGAGTGCAGTGCCATGGAAACTGCATCCTCTGTGCTCCTATTGCTACGATAGGCAAACTGGTGTGAGTCCAATGTGGATGGTAGAGAGTCTTTTAGGTGTTCCAGGACCAGCCGCTCAAAGCACTTCATAATGATGGGTGTGAGTGCTACAGGGCGGTAGTCATTAGGGCACCTCGGGTTAGAGTGTTTTGGCACTGGCACAATGGAAGTGCATTTAAAGCATGAAGGTACAGCTGCTTGGGCAAGAGACAGGTTGAAAATGTCTGTAAAAACCTCATAGTAGTCATTAGGGCACCTCGGGCTGGAGTGTTTCGGCACTGGCACGAACACTCTGTTGTTAACACTATTAACAGCATTATTCATGATCGTTCACGCCTCTTCACATATGGGCTTTATCTTACAAAATGTAAATCAATATATTGTTTTATGTGAATGAGTAGGCTCAATGATTCTCATATCAATTTGAAGCAAAACCTCTAGGCAAGAACACCCATTAGTCAAACGTCTTGTGGACACATATCTACTGTGTGTTTTGTGGCCTTAGTTCAGACTTACATTTTTTTCAATAAACGCACATAAACGTTATTCTCTCAAAAGTACAAGCATGTACATACATGTTGCTCACATATTATGGTAGCCCTGTTTGTGTTGAATACAGTGTAATTATACTTTTGCCATTAATGTGTTTATAAGCAACTGAAAAAAACACAAATGTAAGAGCATGTCAAAACATCTAAAGGGCCCCATAACTGTCTCAGACCTGTAGAGGTTAATATGTAACTATGCAGGACTAATGAGTAGTAGATGAAGAAGATGTTTTTCACTTTAAAATAATGGTCCATATCACTAGTATTTCCTGCATAGTGACTAGGTAAAACTTGAGTAATTAGTAATGCATTTTACGACTTTATTCAGAGTAAAAAAAGACACACAATAATGTTATTTGGAATTTGTCCGTTAGTTATTAATGAGGCTAATCTCATTCAGTAATTATTGATTACCTAATAAGTCACTATCTCCTAAATTAGATATTACTTATTGATTACCCTGGTGAAAAAAAGTATACTTTATTGTATTTCAAGTATATTCTCTTTTTCAATAGTATATTGTAAATATACTAACAAAAATTGTTGTCACATGGTGTTTTGGTGATGGTTCATGTTCATTGTTTCTTGTTCATGTTTTAGTTTATCATGTTCTTGCTTTGTTTTAGTGTCATGCACTTCCTGGTTTTGTCATGTTTCAGTGTCATGTGAATCCCATGCCCTCATGTGATCTTGTGTCTTGTCCTGTCATTGGTTCATTGTCTCATCACTGTTCACAGGTGTCACTTGTCTTGTCATTAGTCTGTGTGTGTATTTAAGCCCTCATGTTTGCCATGTGTCTTTGTCTGTTATTAACGTTGTAACATGCTGTTGGTGAGTTTTGTTTAGCCATGCCATGACTTTGTTTTAAGTTTTGTTAATAAATGCTGCACATGGGTTCAAAACACTTGCCTCCAGTGGATCGACTTGTTACAATTGTACCATCTTTAAATATATAAAAAGTATATTAGCTTTATATTTTCACAATGTAACTTTTAATGCACTTTAAAATAATTGTATTTTAGTATATTTTAGAAAAATATATTTTAGAAAAATATACTTAAAATGAAAGTTCTGTGTACTTTTTAAAAGTGTACTTATTTGAACATTACTTTAAATATATTTTTAGTATATTTTAAACTGTGCTCAAATTTGTCATTCTAAAGGCCAATTTATACTTCTGCGTCGAGTGTACGCCGTAGGCTATGCACGTAGCCAACGCCGTCATGAGCATTTATACTTCTGCATTGTTGTCTGCGTCAATGTGCAATTCCACATGCAGACACTAGTAGGCAGTGTCCTCGGGCATGTTGGTGTAATCAAGACAACAGCCGAAGAAGAAGCAGCTTGTTGTGTAGAATGTGTACATTCATGTCGGAATATCAGCAGCAGTGAGAGAGCAGCTTTTCTTGCAGCTTGAGTTGTTGTATCTAATACAAATGAAGCATCTCTAGTTGATTTGTAGAGTTAAATAAGGTGATCTGGCGCTGGAATGCGTTTGTGAAATCATGCAGTGCTCGTGGCCGCTGTTTTCACTAGCGGTGGCTCGAGCAATCAATTGCTGTTGTGGAGACTTCATTCACGAAATGTACCCTAATGTGTCCCTGTTCTTGATATACAATTACTGATTAACATCTTTGGTTTTAATGAGAAAATAAATAAACTATACTCAGCGGATCTATGTATTTATTTACTAGCATAAAGAATCGCTGGACTACAAAATATTGTGTTATAGCAGTAAGGAACTATCATCCCATTTCTGGACACACACACACTCCTATCGCAGATTTTTT
>JARQWZ010007046.1:7500-15000 GCA_033150135.1 Gobio occitaniae
TTATTCATTGAATGTTATTTAATCAATGAACTCTTCAGTTAGTCTGTAAGGACTGTTTCTAAACCTTGCAACCGAAAAAGTAAAGACTGAATGTTTAATTTTCTATATTAGTTGTCAAAATAAATAATTGCAACAGTTCTATCAAAAATTAAACTCAGTAAAAGAAAAACATGTGTTCTCTATTCAATCATATGCAAGAATATGAATTTATTGAAATTATTGAGTAAGGACGGAAGTCAACATTTTATTTTATGCATTGAAATATTATCCATTGTTGTTTGTATACTTTACAAGTGAAAGCAAAATTAGCTTTCAGTGCAAATTGGGGCTCACATATATTTGTGCATTAAAAAAATCACATTAGCTTGTGCCTTATATTGCAATCTCACACGGCAGAATATTTCCCATTTTTCCAAAGACATATTTAACAAATAATACATGCACGCACAGCTTTAACACAACTTTAATCATTCTTTCTTATTTCATGACTTAATAGATGACTTTGCAAGCTCGTAGTTTCTTTTGCGCTTTATTTGAAGTGATACCCCTAGCTCCGCCCCTGGGTGTGTGTGCAGGTGTGTGTGTGCAGGTGTGTGTGTGCGTGCAGGTGTGTGTGTGCAGGTGTGTGTGCGTGCAGGTGTGTGTGTGCAGGAGTGTGTGTGCAGGTGTGTGTGTGCAGGAGTGTGTGCTGTGTGCGTGTGCATCAGGTGTGTGTGTGTGTGCAGGTGTGTGTGTGCAGGAGTGTGTGCTGTGTGCATGTGCATCAGGTGTGTGTGGGTGTGCAGGTGTGTGTGTAGGTGTGTGCTGGTGTGTGTGTGCTGGTGTGTGTGTGTGCTTGTGTGTGCAGGTGTGTGTGCATCAGGTGCAGGTGTGTGTGCATCAGGTGTGTGTGTGTGTGTGTGTATCAGGTGCGTGTGTGCAGGTGTGTGTGTGTGCAGCTGGTTTATCTCCCCAATACTTGAGCGAGCTCTTAACATATTATCCTCCATCACGTCTACTGCGCTCTCTAAACTCTGGCCAGTTGATCATACCGAGAATATCCAAATCAACTGCAGGCGGTCGATCCTTTTCCTATTTAGCTCCTAAACTCTGGAACTCTTCCTAACATTGTTCGGGAAGCAGACACACTCTGTCAGTTTAAATCTAGACTAAAAACACATCTCTTTACTGTGGCATACACATAAAACACTTTCTCAATGAAATGATTGTTAGGCTGCATTAACTAGGTCAGCCGGAACCGGGAACACTTCCCATAACACCTGATGTACTCGTGACATCATCAGAAGAACGGCATCTACGCTAATGATAGTCTCTCTGTTTATCCCGAGGTTTACTGCAGTCAGCCGGATCCAGATCAGATGCTGAACCTGCGCCCAGAGAAGACCAACTCATGACCAACACATGACCAACACATGACCAACACATGACCAACACATGACCAACTCATGACCAACACATGACCAACACATGACCAACACATGACCAACTCATGACCAACTCATGACCAACACATGACCAACACATGACCAACACATGACCAACACATGACCAACACATGACCAACACATGACCAACTCATGACCAACTCATGACCAACACATGACCAACACATGACCAACACATGACCAACTCATGACCAACTCATGACCAACTCATGACCAACTCATGACCAACACATGACCAACACATGACCAACTCATGACCAACTCATGACCAACACATGACCAACTCATAACCAACACATGACCGACACATGACCGACACATGACCAACACATGACCAACACATGACCAACTCATGACCAACTCATGACCAACACATGACCAACACATGACCAACACATGACCAACACATGACCAACACATGACCAACACATGACCAACTCATGACCAACACATGACCAACACATGACCAACACATGACCAACACATGACCAACTCATGACCAACTCATGACCAACTCATGACCAACTCATGACCAACAGATGACCAACACATGACCAACACATGACCAACACATGACCAACTCATGACCAACACATGACCAACTCATGACCAACACATGACCAACACATGACCAACTCATGACCAACACATGACCAACTCATGACCAACACATGACCAACACATGACCAACTCATGACCAACACATGACCAACACATGACCAACTCATGACCAACACATGACCAACTCATGACCAACACATGACCAACTCATGACCAACTCATGACCAACACATGACCAACACATGACCAACACATGACCAACACATGACCAACACAGGACCAACTCATGACCAACACATTACCGACACATGACCAACACAGGACCAACACATGACCAACACATGACCAACTCATGACCAACTCATGACCAACTCATGACCAACAGATGACCAACACATGACCAACACATGACCAACTCATGACCAACTCATGACCAACTCATGACCAACTCATGACCAACACATGACCAACACATGACCAACACATGACCAACTCATGACCAACACATGACCAACTCATGACCAACACATGACCAACACATGACCAACTCATGACCAACACATGACCAACTCATGACCAACACATGACCAACTCATGACCAACTCATGACCAACTCATGACCAACACATGACCAACACATGACCAACTCATGACCAACTCATGACCAACACATGACCAACACATTACCGACACATGACCAACACATGACCAACACAGGACCAACTCATGACCAACACAGGACCCTGAAGTGTCTGAGAGACCGTGATTATCCTCCTCCTGAAACTGCCTCATCGACACGGCATCTCAATAAACCCGTCTCCGGCGTGTTGCCTCCGATCATTCGAATATTGCACTTTAATAATTATTTAATCAACATCATCCTCAATAAACCCGTCTCCAGCATGTTGCCCCCGGTCCCTCGAATATTCCGATCTATTATGACCTCTGACCTGTAAAACTGCCAGAATAATAATAATCATACGCTGTTTGTTAATTGGCCAGAGGAGAACTGCCCCCCCGACTGAGTCTGGTTTCTCCAAGGTTTATTTTCCTCCATTCTGCTCCTGATGGGGTTTTGGTTTTCTTGCCACTGTTGCCTCTGGCTTGGCTTGCTCAGTTGGGGAAACTATTATTTAGATTTATTTCGATGTTTAGTTGAAAAATTTAAACTAAATTAACCATTTAAACTAAATTACTAATCGAATTATTGATCTAAAGCCCACACTGTCACTGTATGATGGTTGAGATGAACTGATGACATCAGCGTTTTTTCCAGAATGGCTCTACAGCTGAATAAAATTATGCTGCATTATTTTCCTGTTTAACACTGTAAAGCTGCTTTGAAACAATCTACATTGTTAAAAGCACTATATAAATAAAGTTGACTTGACTTGTGTGTGTGTGCAGGTGTGTGTGTGTGCAGGTGTGTGTATATCAGGTGTGTGTGTGTGTGCGTGCTGGTGTGTGTGTGCAGGTGTGTGTGTGTGTGTGCAGGTGTGTGTGTGTGTGTGTGTAGGTGTGTGTGTGTGTGTGTGTGTGTGCAGAGGCTCTTACTGCACATGGCTCTGCTGTGTGTGTGCAGGTGTGTGTGCATCAGGTGTGTGTGTGTGTGTGTGTGTGTGTGTGCGCGTTTGTGTGCAGAGGCTCTTACTGCACATGGCTCTGCTGTGTGTGTGCAGGTGTGTGTGTATCAGGTGTGTGTGTGTGTGTGTATCAGGTGTGTGTGTGTGTGTGTGTGTGTGTACAGAGGCTCTTACTGCACATGGCTCTGCTGTGTGTGTGCAGGTGTGTGTGTGTATCAGGTGTGTGTGTGTGTGTGTGTGTATCAGGTGTGTGTGTGCAGGTGTGTGCGCAGGTGTGTGTGTGCGCAGAGGCTCTTACTGCACATGGCTCTGCTGTGTGTGTGTGTGTGTGTGTGTGTGTGTGTGTGTGCAGAGGCTCGTACTGCACATGGCTCTGCTGTGTGTGTGCAGGTGTGTGTGTGTGTGTGTGTGTGCGCAGATGCTCTTACTGCACATGGCTCTGCTGTGTGTGTGCAGGTGTGTGTGTGTGTGTGTGTGTGTGTGTGTGTGTGTGTGTGTGTGTGTGCAGATGCTCTTACTGCACATGGCTCTGCTGTGTGTGTGCAGGTGTGTGTGTGTGTGTGTGTGTGTGTGTGTGTGTGCAGAGGCTCGTACTGCACATGGCTCTGCTGTGTGTGTGCAGGTGTGTGTGTGTGTGTGTGTGTGCGCAGATGCTCTTACTGCACATGGCTCTGCTGTGTGTGTGCAGGTGTGTGTGTGTGTGTGTGTGTGTGTGTGTGTGTGTGTGTGTGTGCAGATGCTCTTACTGCACATGGCTCTGCTGTGTGTGTGCAGGTGTGTGTGTGTGTGTGTGTGTGTGTGTGTGTGTCTGCAGAGGCTCTCACTGCACATGGCTCTGCTGTGTGTGTGCAGGTGTGTGTGTGTGTGTGTGCAGATGCTCTTACTGCACATGGCTCTGCTGTGTGTGTGTGTGTGTGTGTGTGTGTGTGTGTGTGTGTGCAGATGCTCTTACTGCACATGGCTCTGCTGTGTGTGTGCAGGTGAGTGTGTGTGTGTGTGTGTGTGTGTGTGTGTGTGTGTGTGTGCAAAGGCTCTTACTGCACATGGCTCTGCTGTGTGTGTGCAGGTGTGTGTGTGTGTGTGTGTGTGTGTGCAGAGGCTCTTACTGCACATGGCTCTGCTGTGTGTGTGCAGGTGTGTGTGTATCAGGTGTGTGTGTGTGTGTGTATCAGGTGTGTGTGTGTGTGTGTGTGCAGAGGCTCTTACTGCACATGGCTCTGCTGTGTGTGTGCAGGTGTGTGTGTGTGTGTGTGTGTGTGTGTGTGTGTGTGTGTAGAGGCTCTTACTGCACATGGCTCTGCTGGGGTTGACCTGCTGTCCCGTCAGGAACTGCTGTAGTTTCCGGATGTCCACGCGTGTGTGAGCCATGAGCTCCACATCTCTGTGACTCGCACTGGCGCTCTGAGAGCCGTCGTCGCCTGAGGGACGTCACACACACACACACACACACACACACACACACACACACACACTATCAGACACACACCCTCCGCTCAGACGGACACATGTAAACGCTCGTCATGCGTGTGCGCTCACCCCAGGGCGGGTTGCCCAGCTCTTTGAAGTGTGTTGTGACAGAAACCAGGTCCGTCTCGATCTTGAGGTTCATTTCCCCGCTCAGATTGGCCTCCATCACCTGACACACAGACGCGGATCACATGACCAATCAGGGCTCATCCCGTCACACACACACTGCGCAGTTTACCATCACTCACCAGATAGTTGGAGAGATTCTTCATGCGGTCCACCACGCTCTTCATGGTCTTCAGAGGAGGCAGATATATGCTGACCTACACACACACACACACCTGTCAGCGTGGAGATCCGCTCACACACACTCTTAGAGAGACCACACACACACACACACTCACGTCAAAGTCTGGCATCTGCGGCTCCCTGAAGTCATGCCACAGTCGCCTGGGAATCACGTCCACGGGGATATCATGAGTGACCACACGGCTGACGCTGGACAGAGACGGCTGAGACACACACACACACACACACACACACACACACACGATCATTACTACGAGACTGTGGCACTGTATACACTAGATCAGTGGTTCTCAAATGGGGGTACGTGAGATTTTAAAATATAGCCTACATATATTTAAAAATGAGCATCCATGCAAAAATCCTTTAAAAATAATTATTTAATAAATATTTCAGGAAAATATAAGTATAAGTTCATAAAATGAATTTTTCTCCCCATACCAGGATGGTTTGAGCCAACCTGTCAATCTCTTGGATCAACGATAGACTGAGCGTCTCCCGGGGACAGTCCCGGTTTTTAATGTCCTGTCCCCGTTTTACAGCTCGTTACAAACAAACCAAATATATATTGGGAAAAGCCCAACCACACCACAGCAGCTGCTGGTTATAGAGCAGTCGTGTAGTGATTACTGTTGGGCGATGTCCACTAAATTGGCAGTTGACGATGTTTACAGTAAAACATTGTGATGGTCGATGATATCGTCGTTTGGGGGGGGGGCTGTTCTTGTTATTAAAGCTACACTGTGTAACTTTTTTAGTCTATTCTTAGCTAAAAACACTTAGTTCTTTCAAAAATATATGTGCTCATTAATGTATATTTACTTCTTTCAAGTAATAAAGTATTCTCGTAAGTTTATAATATGCCATTGAAAATACATAAGGTAATGGGATCTAACGGTGGTCGCCATGTTGCTCCTCCATCTTGAAAGTACATTAGCCAAAGAGGGACATACCCGTAAATTCAAGCTTCGCCTTTCGCGTTTTAACACTCGATGGCACTGTACAAAATTCCCTGCCTTGCGCATGTGCGCGTCAACTTGTTCCGACTTGTCTGGTGCATGCGCAGAGAGTTTTCATCTCAGCAGCTCCAGTAACAGAGTTATACGGAGTTTTCCTGGCTTGTTTATTCCTCAAAAGTCTGTTTTTCCTTGTGTAGTATTTCTGTGCGTTAATAACTCCGTAAGTAATAATAGTTATTGTCATTGTAGATGTGTTTCAGAGTGTGTCATCGCGTATTTCAGTTGATGTCACCTCAGAAGTATGTTTGTGTAATGCTCACCTATTTGAATAATCATTCAGTTATTTTGTTATCAACAATGTTAATTCGTTTATAGAAAATATTTACTTGTAATGTATGTTGATGGAAATATGTATCAGGTCTGATCAGCATATTAACAATTATTACACAGAGCGCACTGCAGTGCTAAAGCTGCACACACTTTTGTAACCCGACACCGCTTGTTAGCAGCGGCAGCTCCTTTTAATGCAGCTGCCTTTAGCGCCTATATATGGTGCAATAAGCTCTGGTTTACGGCTACATTATACAGATGTAACTTATAAGTATAGTTATACAGTTCTTAACTGTGTATCTTCTGTCATGTCATTATCATGTATATTTACCATCCTTATTTGTTCTCTCACAGAAACCACATTTATGTACATATCCACGCAAACCTGTTTATGCCTGAATAAACATTACTATCATCAAAGTTCACTCTGGATTAGCTGCAGTTCTTTCTAGCCGAATAATTAGGCCAGTTGAGTTCCATCCATCCCACTGCGCACAGAATATCCCACAGGTGTCCAATGTGGACGAGGGCGAACTGGAAGCCATGTTAATCTTGGACTAAATCGGCCACCGTAGGAGTTGAAACGAAATCGGAATTGAGAGGAAGAGAAACTAAAATTCACTGGATGGTCATATACCTTTACACCACCTGATGGGGGAAAATATCACACAGTGGAGCTTTAAACTTGGTGAGGCGCATCAAGTTTGGTTTATTTGAATAGCGCATTTCACACACACACACACACACACACACGCCGGTGATTTTAGTTTAGTTTTCTCTGGCAGTGAATAATCAAACATTGCCTAAATGTCTTGACCCTGTGGAAGATAAAATCCGCTCTCCAGAACT
>JARQWZ010007046.1:30000-42856 GCA_033150135.1 Gobio occitaniae
GATGGTTATTACTATAAACAGAATTTACAGGTGAATATGTACAGTGAATAATATACAGATGGTTATTACTATAAAAAGAGAATTTACAGGTGGATATGTACTATGAATATAATATACAGATGGCTATTACTATAAACTGAATTTTACAGATAGAGGTATACAATGATATGTAAGGCTAAAATGAGGAATATGGCAGTGGATTAAGGTAGTGCAATAAATTATGGACAGAGCTATCCGAAAAAAAGTGTAAAAGTGCAGTGGAAAGTGATTGCATATTACAGTTAGAAGTACGGTGCAAAATACAAATGTAAACATTGGTACTATAAATACAGTCGGCAGTGCAAATGAGCATAATCCAGTTAAGATATGGTAGTGCAGAATGCATAAGTAAACAGTTGTTACTGTAATAAACAGTCGGTAGTGCAAATAACAAAGTGAAGGCAGATGTGAGGTAGGAGAGTTATCAGTATATGAGGGAAGTGGATCAACGGGGGTTTGAGTTCAGTAAAGAGACAGCTCTGGGGAAAAAACTGTTCTTTAGTCTGCTGGTCCTGGTCCGGAGGATCCTGAAACGCCTGCCGGAGGGCAGGAGAGAAAACAGTCTGTGGGCTGGGTGAGAGGAGTCCTTGAGGATGCTGGAGCTCGATGCAGACAGCGTTTCCTCTGGATGTGCTCGATGGCAGGCAGTGGAGTTCCTGTGATGCGCTGGGCAGTTTTCACCACCCGCTGCAGTGCCTTGCGCTCCGCAACAGAGCAGCTCCCATACCACACTGCCACACAGTTGGTCAGGATGCTTTCTATTGCGCAGCGGTAGAAGTTCACCAGGATAGCCGAGGAGAGCTGATTCTTCCTCAGTGTCCTCAGGAAGAAGAGGCGCTGGTGAGCCTTCTTGACCAGGCTGGAGGTGTTGGTCGTCCACGACATGTCCGCCGAGATGTGGATCCCCAGGAACTTGAAACTGGAGACACGCTCAACAGCCATTCCATTGATGTGGATGGTGTCGTGTGTGCCTCTTGACTCCTTCCTGAAGTCCACGATGAGCTCCTTCGTTTTGGTGGTGTTGAGGAGCAGGTTATTATCAGCGCACCATGTGGCCAGGTGCTGGATCTCCTCCCTGTAGGCAGTCTCATCGTTGTTGCTGATGAGCCCAATCACCGTAGTGTCGTCCGCAAACTTGACGATAGAATTAGATCCATACACAGGCTTGCAGTCGGCGGTGAAGAGGGAGTAGAGAAACGGGCTTAGCACACAGCCCTGTGGTACGCCAGTGTTAAGAGTGATGGATGTGGAGCAGGTGGATCCTGAACGAACATTCTGGGGTCTGTCAGTTAGGAAGTCCAAAATCCAGTTACACATTGAGGTATTGATGCCCAGGTCTCCAAGTTTAGCTATTAACTTGGTTGGGATGACAGTGTTGAATGCTGAGCTGAAGTCAACAAACAGCATGCGTGCGTAAATGTTCTTATTGTCCAGGTGAGTGAGCACAGAGTGCAGTGCCATGGAAACGGCATCCTCTGTGCTCCTATTGCTGCGGTAGGCAAACTGGTGTGAGTCCAATGTGGATGGTAGAGAGTCTTTTAGGTGTTCCAGGACCAGCCGCTCAAAGCACTTCATAACGATGGGTGTGAGTGCTACGGGGCGGTAGTCATTAGGGCACCTCGGGCTAGAGTGTTTTGGCACTGGCACAATGGAAGTGCGTTTAAAGCATGAAGGTACAGCTGCTTGGGCAAGAGACAGGTTGAAAATGTCTGTAAAACCTCAGCGGGCTGCTCCGCACATGCCCTGAGAACACGACCAGGGATGTTGTCTGGTCCAGCAGCCTTGTGTGCGCTGATCCGGCTCAGTGACTTGCAGACATCTGTGGAGGAGAGTGTGATTGGTGGGTCAGCTGAGGGTTTGAGCTTGGTGGCAGTTTCTCTGTTGTCTCTTTCAAAGCGAGCATAAAAGTAATTTAGCTCGTTCAGGAAGTTGACATCAGTGGCTGCGGGGGTGGAGTGGGGGGGTTTGTAGTCACTGATGGCCTGGATGCCCTGCCACATGCGTCGAGGGTCAGAGTTGGAAAAGTGACCCTCTATCTTTAGCTTGTAGCAGTGCTTGGCCTTTTTGATGCCCCTCTTCAGGTTTGCTCTGGATGTACTGTAGGCTTGTGCATCTCCTGATCTGAAGGCAGTATTGCGTGACTTCAGCAGGAGTCGCACTTCCCTGTTCATCCATGGCTTCTGATTTGGGTATGTGGTGATCTGTTTCTGGGTTGTAACACTGTCAATGGTGGTATTGATATGATCCAATACAGAGGAGGTGTAGAAGTCAATGTCCGTGTGAGCGCCACTGGTGGCTTGAGAAGCAAACACACTCCAGTCTGTGTGTAGAAACCTTTCCTGGAGTGTGGAATCTGCCCCCGCAGGCCACACCTTGATGGTCTTCACTGATGGCTTCACACGGTTGATGAGGGGTGAATATTTGGGGCTGAGGAACAAAGACAGGTGATCTGACTGTCCCAGGTGGGGGAGGGGTGTCGCAACGTAAGCGCCAGCCATGTTTGTGTAAACATGGTCTAAGGTTTTGTTTCCTCTGGTGTGGCAGGAAACATGCTGGTGAAACTTGGGTAGCACTGACTTTAAGTTTGAATGATTAAAGTCACCTGCAACAATAAAAGCAGCTTCCGGGTGATCAGTCTGTTGTTTACTGATGGCTGCATGAAGTTCTTTCATAGCAAGCTTGGCATCAGCATCCGGGGGAATATAGGCTGCAGTTATAATGGTGGAAGTGAACTCCCGCGGTAGATAAAACGGTCTACATTTAACCATGAGAAACTCGAGGTTAGCTGAACAATGACTCCCAACAATAGCAGAGTTTGTGCACCAGGCTTTGTTAATGTAAATGCACAATCCACCACCTCTGGTCTTACCGGAGCCATTTAATGTTCTATCCTGTTAATGTTAATGTTCTATAATGTTCTTTAATGTTCTATATAATCACATACACTCACGTATACTCATGTAAACTCACGTATACTCACATATACTCATGTAGACTCACATATACTCACGTAGACTCACATATACTTACATATACTCACATACACTCACATATACTCACATATACTCACATACACTCACATATACTCATGTAGACTCACATATACTCACGTAGACTCACATATACTCACGTAGACTCACATATACTCACATATACTCACATATACTCATGTAGACTCACGTATACTCACATACACTCACATATACTCACATACACTCACATACACTCACATATACTCACATATACTCACATACACTCACATATACTCACATATACTCATGTAGACTCACATATACTCACATACACTCACATATACTCACATATACTCACATATACTCACATACACTCACATATACTCACATATACTCATGTAGACTCACGTATACTCACATACACTCACATATACTCACATACACTCACATATACTCACATACACTCACATACACTCACATATACTCACATACACTCACGTATACTCATGTGGACTCACGTATACTCATGTGGACTCACATATACTCATGTGGACTCACATATACTCATGTAGACTCACATATACTCACATATACTCACATATACTCAAATATACTCATGTAGACTCACGTATACTCACATACACTCACATACACTCACATATACTCACATACACTCACATATACTCACATACACTCACGTATACTCATGTGGACTCACGTATACTCATGTGGACTCACATATACTCATGTGGACTCACATATACTCATGTGGACTCACATATACTCACATACACTCACGTATACTCATGTGGACTCACGTATACTCATGTGGACTCACATATACTCATGTGGACTCACATATACTCATGTGGACTCACATATACTCACATACACTCACGTATACTCATGTGGACTCACGTATACTCATGTGGACTCACATATACTCATGTGGACTCACATATACTCATGTGGACTCACATATACTCATGTGGACTCACATATACTCATGTGGACTCACATATACTCATGTGGACTCACATATACTCATGTAGACTCACATATACTCACATATACTCACATATACTCAAATATACTCATGTAGACTCACGTATACTCACATACACTCACATACACTCACATATACTCACATACACTCACATATACTCACATACACTCACGTATACTCATGTGGACTCACGTATACTCATGTGGACTCACATATACTCATGTAGACTCACATATACTCACATATACACACATATACTCATGTAGACTCACATATACTCACATACACTTACGTATACTCATGTAGACTCACATATACTCACATATACTCATGTAGACTCACATATACTCACGTATACTCACATACACTCACATATACTCACATACACTCACATACACTCACATACACTCACATACACTCACATATACTCACATACACTCACATATACTCATGTAGACTCACGTATACTCACATACACTCACATACACTCACATATACTCACATACACTCACATATACTCACATACACTCATATATACTCATGTAGACTCACGTATATTCACATACACTCACATACACTCACATACACTCACATATACTCACATACACTCACATACACTCACATATACTCACATACACTCACGTATACTCATGTGGACTCACGTATACTCATGTGGACTCACGTATACTCACGTACACTCACATATACTCACATACACTCACATATACTCACATACACTCACATATACTCATGTAGACTCACATATACTCACATACACTCACATATACTCACATATACTCACATATACTCACATGCACTCACATACACTCACATATACTCACATACACTCACATATACTCATGTAGACTCACATATACTCACATACACTCACATACACTCACATATACTCACATATACTCACATATACTCACATACACTCACATACACTCACATATACTCACATACACTCACATATACTCATGTAGACTCACATATACTCACATATACTCACATACACTCACATACACTCACATATACTCACATACACTCACATATACTCACATATACTCACATACACTCACATATACTCACATATACTCACATATACTCACATACACTCACATACACTCACATATACTCACATACACTCACATATACTCACATACACTCACATACACTCACATATACTCACATATACTCACATACACTCACATATACTCACATATACTCATGTAGACTCACATATACTCACATACACTCACATATACTCACATATACTCACATATACTCACATACACTCACATATACTCACATATACTCATGTAGACTCACGTATACTCACATACACTCACATATACTCACATACACTCACATATACTCACATACACTCACATACACTCACATATACTCACATACACTCACGTATACTCATGTGGACTCACGTATACTCATGTGGACTCACATATACTCATGTGGACTCACATATACTCATGTAGACTCACATATACTCACATATACTCACATATACTCAAATATACTCATGTAGACTCACGTATACTCACATACACTCACATACACTCACATATACTCACATACACTCACATATACTCACATACACTCACGTATACTCATGTGGACTCACGTATACTCATGTGGACTCACATATACTCATGTGGACTCACATATACTCATGTGGACTCACATATACTCACATACACTCACGTATACTCATGTGGACTCACGTATACTCATGTGGACTCACATATACTCATGTGGACTCACATATACTCATGTGGACTCACATATACTCACATACACTCACGTATACTCATGTGGACTCACGTATACTCATGTGGACTCACATATACTCATGTGGACTCACATATACTCATGTGGACTCACATATACTCATGTGGACTCACATATACTCATGTGGACTCACATATACTCATGTGGACTCACATATACTCATGTAGACTCACATATACTCACATATACTCACATATACTCAAATATACTCATGTAGACTCACGTATACTCACATACACTCACATACACTCACATATACTCACATACACTCACATATACTCACATACACTCACGTATACTCATGTGGACTCACGTATACTCATGTGGACTCACATATACTCATGTAGACTCACATATACTCACATATACACACATATACTCATGTAGACTCACATATACTCACATACACTCACATACACTCACATATACTCACATACACTCACATATACTCACATACACTCACATATACTCATGTAGACTCACGTATATTCACATACACTCACATACACTCACATACACTCACATATACTCACATACACTCACATATACTCACATACACTCACGTATACTCATGTGGACTCACGTATACTCATGTGGACTCACGTATACTCACGTACACTCACATATACTCACATACACTCACATATACTCACATACACTCACATATACTCATGTAGACTCACATATACTCACATACACTCACATATACTCACATATACTCACATATACTCACATGCACTCACATATACTCACATACACTCACATATACTCATGTAGACTCACATATACTCACATACACTCACATACACTCACATATACTCACATATACTCACATATACTCACATACACTCACATACACTCACATATACTCACATACACTCACATATACTCACGTAGACTCACATATACTCACATATACTCACATACACTCACATACACTCACATATACTCACATACACTCACATATACTCACATATACTCACATACACTCACATATACTCACATATACTCACATATACTCACATACACTCACATACACTCACATATACTCACATACACTCACATATACTCATGTAGACTCACATATACTCACATATACTCACATATACTCAAATATACTCATGTAGACTCACGTATACTCACATACACTCACATACACTCACATATACTCACATACACTCACATATACTCACATACACTCACGTATACTCATGTGGACTCACGTATACTCATGTGGACTCACATATACTCATGTAGACTCACATATACTCACATATACACACATATACTCATGTAGACTCACATATACTCACATACACTTACGTATACTCATGTAGACTCACATATACTCACATATACTCATGTAGACTCACATATACTCACGTATACTCACATACACTCACATATACTCACATACACTCACATACACTCACATACACTCACATACACTCACATATACTCACATACACTCACATATACTCATGTAGACTCACGTATACTCACATACACTCACATACACTCACATATACTCACATACACTCACATATACTCACATACACTCATATATACTCATGTAGACTCACGTATATTCACATACACTCACATACACTCACATACACTCACATATACTCACATACACTCACATACACTCACATATACTCACATACACTCACGTATACTCATGTGGACTCACGTATACTCATGTGGACTCACGTATACTC
The DNA here is from genome assembly GCA_033150135.1 of Gobio occitaniae. Taxonomy (NCBI): domain Eukaryota; kingdom Metazoa; phylum Chordata; class Actinopteri; order Cypriniformes; family Gobionidae; genus Gobio; species Gobio occitaniae. The sequence goes on from JARQWZ010007046.1 coordinate 37,548, forward strand.
ACGTACACTCACATATACTCACATACACTCACATATACTCACATACACTCACATATACTCATGTAGACTCACATATACTCACATACACTCACATATACTCACATATACTCACATATACTCACATGCACTCACATACACTCACATATACTCACATACACTCACATATACTCATGTAGACTCACATATACTCACATACACTCACATACACTCACATATACTCACATATACTCACATATACTCACATACACTCACATACACTCACATATACTCACATACACTCACATATACTCATGTAGACTCACATATACTCACATATACTCACATACACTCACATACACTCACATATACTCACATACACTCACATATACTCACATATACTCACATACACTCACATATACTCACATATACTCACATATACTCACATACACTCACATACACTCACATATACTCACATACACTCACATATACTCACATACACTCACATACACTCACATATACTCACATATACTCACATACACTCACATATACTCACATATACTCATGTAGACTCACATATACTCACATACACTCACATATACTCACATATACTCACATATACTCACATACACTCACATATACTCACATATACTCATGTAGACTCACGTATACTCACATACACTCACATATACTCACATACACTCACATATACTCACATACACTCACATACACTCACATATACTCACATACACTCACGTATACTCATGTGGACTCACGTATACTCATGTGGACTCACATATACTCATGTGGACTCACATATACTCATGTAGACTCACATATACTCACATATACTCACATATACTCAAATATACTCATGTAGACTCACGTATACTCACATACACTCACATACACTCACATATACTCACATACACTCACATATACTCACATACACTCACGTATACTCATGTGGACTCACGTATACTCATGTGGACTCACATATACTCATGTGGACTCACATATACTCATGTGGACTCACATATACTCACATACACTCACGTATACTCATGTGGACTCACGTATACTCATGTGGACTCACATATACTCATGTGGACTCACATATACTCATGTGGACTCACATATACTCACATACACTCACGTATACTCATGTGGACTCACGTATACTCATGTGGACTCACATATACTCATGTGGACTCACATATACTCATGTGGACTCACATATACTCATGTGGACTCACATATACTCATGTGGACTCACATATACTCATGTAGACTCACATATACTCACATATACTCACATATACTCAAATATACTCATGTAGACTCACGTATACTCACATACACTCACATACACTCACATATACTCACATACACTCACATATACTCACATACACTCACGTATACTCATGTGGACTCACGTATACTCATGTGGACTCACATATACTCATGTAGACTCACATATACTCACATATACACACATATACTCATGTAGACTCACATATACTCACATACACTCACATACACTCACATATACTCACATACACTCACATATACTCACATACACTCACATATACTCATGTAGACTCACGTATATTCACATACACTCACATACACTCACATACACTCACATATACTCACATACACTCACATATACTCACATACACTCACGTATACTCATGTGGACTCACGTATACTCATGTGGACTCACGTATACTCACGTACACTCACATATACTCACATACACTCACATATACTCACATACACTCACATATACTCATGTAGACTCACATATACTCACATACACTCACATATACTCACATATACTCACATATACTCACATGCACTCACATATACTCACATACACTCACATATACTCATGTAGACTCACATATACTCACATACACTCACATACACTCACATATACTCACATATACTCACATATACTCACATACACTCACATACACTCACATATACTCACATACACTCACATATACTCATGTAGACTCACATATACTCACATATACTCACATACACTCACATACACTCACATATACTCACATACACTCACATATACTCACATATACTCACATACACTCACATATACTCACATATACTCACATATACTCACATACACTCACATACACTCACATATACTCACATACACTCACATATACTCATGTAGACTCACATATACTCACATATACTCACATACACTCACATATACTCACATATACTCACATGCACTCACATGCACTCACATATACTCACGTAGACTCACATATACTCACATACACTCACATATACTCATGTAGACTCACATATACTCACATACACTCACATATACTCATGTAGACTCACATACACTCACATACACTCACATACACTCACATACACTCACATATACTCATGTAGACTCACATATACTCACATATACTCATGTAGACTCACATATACTCACATACACTCACATATACTCATGTAGACTCACATATACTCACATAACCTCACATATACTCATGTAGACTCACATATACTCACATATACTCACATATACTCACATACACTCACATATACTCACATACACTCACATATACTCACATATACTCACATACACTCACATATACTCACATATACTCATGTAGACTCACATATACTCACATATACTCACATATACTCACGTACACTCACATATACTCACATATACTCACATGCACTCACATATACTCATGTAGACTCACATATACTCACATACACTCACATATACTCACATATACTCATGTAGACTCACATATACTCACATACACTCACATATACTCATGTAGACTCACATATACTCACATATACTCACATACACTCACATATACTCATGTAGACTCACGTATACTCACATATACTCACATACACTTACATACACTCACATACTCACATATACTCACATATACTCACATATACTCACATACACTCACATATACTCACATACACTCACATATACTCACATATACTCACATATACTCATGTAGACTCACGTATACTCACATACACTCACATACACTCACGTATGCTCATGTGGACTCACGTATACTCATGTGGACTCACGTATACTCATGTGGACTCACGTATACTCACGTACACTCACGTATACTCACATACACTCACGTATACTCACGTACACTCACATAGACTCACGTATTTGAATTTGAATTTGAATTTATTTTATTTGATCAGGGACAATGCACAGAAAAAACATTAGTCTTAAAAAGAAGAGATGTCATGTGCCAGGTTATAGCAAAAAATGCTAATTTCCACCCGCAGTCCCTGGACAGGTAGATGTTATAGGCCCTACGTACAGAAGTTCATAAAACATATACAGAATAATACATACAGTTTTTCTCGATTGCTAAGACACATTTCTTGAAAGCTGCTCTCCTTTTCTCTAAACTGTGAACACAAAACCCAATTTTCAAGCTACATTCACAAAACCTCAGACTCTTCTTTCAAAACCAAACTTTCACCTCAAAACAGTTCAATCTGTGCTCAAAACTAAACTATGCTGTCAAATCGTGCCCCGCGTCAATCAAAATTAAAAACACTACTGAACAGTCACTAAACACTACGTAGAAAAATAGAAAACACAATACTCAGGACATGAAGCTGGAGAAATAAATGTTTATTGTTCACTGTAGGCTAAATGCATGTTGCAAAACAAAAAAAAACCTGTTCATTTAGCACTTGTACAAAAAGACAAAACAGAAATCTTATGCATTTGCCACTTGTGTACAGTAAGCCCATGTGAAAATAAAGTACAAAAATATACATGGAATACTTGGCCTACGAACAGTTAGACCAACCCTCCAATACAATACTACAGTATATTGGTACAGTGATGTACTGAAACATATATTTACTTACAGTATACTGTGGTACAGTATATAGTATGTCATACAATAATTGCTGTCAACATTTACATACTGTACTATAATGTCAAAAAAAAGGTAATTACCTGTTCTCTTCTCTAAATCTTCGGATTATGGTGGACACAGTGAATCTACTTATGTTTGGTTGTACCCTTTGTCCAGCCTCCCTCATGCTCATACCATGGACAAGAACATGGTCAATTACAGTAGCTCTGATTTCATCAGGAATTACTGTTCTTTGTCTTCGCTGATCACTTCGACCACTTTGACCTCCTCTCACACGAACTCTTCCTCTCAGATTTCTATCCATTGTAGGGCCTCACAAACCAGTGCTCTCTGAACTGGCTGACTGTATATGTTCCCTCACATCATTAGCCACAAGTGTGATCAATTTTGAGTTGTTGTGTTCAAGTGGTGACATCTGTGCTTTAATTGTGTTTGACTTTTGTCACCTGTGTTCACCATTTTGCAGCACGGGTGCATCACAATGAAAATGTGTTGGCAAGTTGTGTCTAAACAGGTGAAAAGTGCTTATGGTTTTGCCAAAAGAGTGATTGATTCAATCAGTGGGTTCAGGCAACTGAGCATTTGGTTCAGACAATAGGGTTTAGTGTTTTAGCAATTGAGAAAAACTGTAAAATCATTACTTCACTCACATCATAAAAACACACTCCACTTCAGGAATCTATCACTCACTCACTCACTCACTCACTCACTCACTCACTCAGAATATACATTATTCATATAATAGTCAATTTAGTGCGTACAAATTTGCTTCAATAATAACCACTGTTTGGTCAGGCGTGTAAATGTACTATAGTTTGTGCACAAAATAATTTCATTTGGTAGAATATTCCAAAGATTCGCTGCTTTATAAAAGAACGATTGTTGACCATATGTGGTTCTACATTTTGGAACTCTGCACTCTCCTCTGACTGTCGACCGTGTGGTTCTAGAAATTCTCTCCGAATTTAGTGTGACAAATTTTCTCAATGGGGGAGCAACAGTGTTATGGATAATTTTAAATAAAGCAGAAATTTGATTATATTTAATAAGATTTTCAAAACTCAAGATGTTTTATTTACTTTGTACTTTACAGTGATGGTACTGGCGAGGCTTCTTATCATGTATTTTTATGGCCCTTTTATACAGTGATTCAAGTAATTTTAACGATGTTTTACATGCCTGAGACCAACTGGACATGCAATACAGAAGATGTGGAACAATCATAGTGTTGAGATATATATTTGAGGCATCCGTAGTTAATGAATTTCTAATATGTTTATAGTTCATCAAATTCAATTTCAATTTGTTACTAAGATTTTTTATGTGACTTTTAAAACCAAGGTTCGAATCAATTATTAGACCTATATATTTTGTTTCATTTACATTTTTAACTGT
>JARQWZ010007047.1:0-42822 GCA_033150135.1 Gobio occitaniae
GCCAGAGTATTATTACTGTTTGCAGATGTGTTACCAGAACGATTTTCTGTCTAGTTTTGTCCTGTCTAGGTGCACGCTGTTCGTACCGATCTAACCAGTTGCTGATTCTTATGCTGAATCTATGCTCTGCCCAGCTCGCCTGTCGCTGAGTGCTGTGACCGGGACTTTCAGTGGAACCTTATCCACGGCCGTCAGCCAATCTTTGTTCTGTTTCTGCGGACCGGTCATCCACCCGGGTCCACCACCTGTGTTACACTTTTAAAGAGGAACTTTATGTTTGACGGCTCAGCGGCCGACTTGCCAGATTCATAATAAAAGAACTGTTAACTTGCCTTCGCCTCTGGATCCTTTCTCACCTCATGACCAATAAACCACAGATTTGAGCTTTAAACAACTACATTATCGCCTGAAAAAGTCTTAAAACTTAAAATGTTTTGTCACACATTAACAGTAGATTTTAATAAAAAAGACGGCCCATGTCAGCCATTTCTCGTCTTCTCTTGTTTTTATAAAGGGCACTTTAATTTTCTATATAATATCAATGTCTTTATGCACTACTTGACTTGGAATCCGTGTTGACCATTATTCTTATATTTTATAGAGGCTTCTGTTTCAGTGTTTATACATCAGGATTGCCTGAATTTATTTTCGCTACTTGCATTTTGCTAAGCCCCATAAGCTGGTTTTGTTTTCACATCTGCATTCAAAATAGACATTCCTCACTGTTTAAAGGGGCCATGCCTGGGTAGGTGAAGTAAAAAAAAAAAAAGTACCTTTGGCTTTGTCTGTAATCGAGAACACCCCTTCCCCCCCACTAATTCCTTTGTAAATAAGTGATTATGAAGAGCGGGAACATGCTAGATTTAATCTTGCTGGCATCTGAAAATAAAGAAACGTCATAACTTTCTGAGATGCTGCTTTGTAGATGTTTATATTACTTGTCTCATTGTGTTATTTTTGTGTGTGACAGGCTAAAGGCCTCAAAGATGAAGGATTGTCATCCAGTCAGAACAATCGACCTGTGTCAGAGGAGTACGTGGTCTGGAAGGGTCCCCGCACAATGGCACTGCAGAAGAACTCTCAGGGCTTCGGTTTTACTCTGCGGCACTTCATAGTCTATCCACCAGAGTCTGCCCTCCACACTAACCTGAAGGTAACAAAATTAACAACCTTAAAGATGAAAAGGTCAAAAGTAAAAAACAATGACAGTCCATTGTGACTATGTCTATTTAACTAAATTAAATGAACAAAAACAGGGACCAAAATGTAGTTCATAGGACTTTATCCCAAGTCTTTTGAAGCCACATAATGATACATCTATTTAAGGGACAGACAAAAATGTAAGTCTTAATTTGAAATTAAAGTACACATGTTGCTGATTAAATCTCATTGGTTCAAAATCCTGATAACGCTTTAGATTGTAACCCGCAAAGTACTGCGTAAGTAAAATAATTTACAGGATAACTCGTACTATTGCACTATGCACTGATTTTGTTCTTTCGTGTTTTAAGGCAAAACTATTGCACTTTTTTTTTCTTTAATACTGGGTATTTACAGGGTAAGTGGTGCTTGCTACATGAAGTTACAAGGTAAGTGTGATATTTGCGGGCTGTAAATTAAAGTGGTGCTTGTTACCCTCTTTTCCATGTACATTGTATGATTTTTAAATAATTAATTAGCATTTTATTGCATGACATAAGTATTTTAAAAAAGCGTTGGCGCCTTCGTCGGAAAGAGGGTTAAAGAAAACGTAGCCTATTTAGTTTCATAGTTAGGCTATGTTTAAATATGATTCTTATATTTCAGACATGATTTTGACAATTGAGTTTTGTTTTTTGTAGAAAGTCTTTCTTTAAAGTTAATTTCGTTTTGTATAAATTGTATTTTAATTTTGATATGTATTTCATCAAGTAATTACTTGTGTATTTAATAATTAAGAAGCAAACCAAGATCATCGGGAATGGATTGACGTGCGGCCTGTTGAAATTAGGCTATAGCATCTTTCTATCTTTCCTTGAATAAAGTGTCCTATGTCCTATTTCTTAATTACAGTAGGCCTATAGTTATGATATTTGTGGCTGCACCGGGGTCCGTCATTACTACGCCACTGAGGCGAATCATGAGCGGCCCATCTATAAATATCTCTTCAATGTAGCCCACTTGGGGGGCGGGGTTAGGGGGGCCCGTACAATTTATTTTACATATGAGCCCGGGACTGACTTGCTACGCCACTGTATGTATATATATATATATATATATATATATATATATATATATATATATATATATATATATATATATATATATATATATATATATATATATATATATATATTAGGGATGCCACAATTCTCAATATAATATTGAACCGTTCAGTACAGCATTCACGGTTCAATACGCGCTTGTGAATTGCGTTTTTTTTTTTCGGTTTTGCATTTAATTTATTATTTTTCTACAAATTCTATAATTTGCCTCCATCCCATTCCCAATACTGAACAACGCGACATACATTCACATCACACGTTAGTGGTAGAGTTATACTCACGGAACACTATAGTTATTCACAATCACGAAAGTTCATTATTTGCATTCGTTTTACAGCCTTGCCGGTTAAACATTTCATTTGCATGCTTATTTTAACAAGCGCTTTTCAGAGCGCGCGCAATAAACGCCTGTCAAACACGCGATTACTGGACTAAGTAGTGGTCTTACTGCGCTAATACTGTCAAATACAGGTTAACATAAACACAGTCGATTATGTCTAAAGTGAAAGTAAAATCGGCGTGTGTCTATATATTAGATGCACGCAGGTCTTATTGAAAGACCTCTAAATTGACATCAGCGCAGCCTAGTGAACACGCTGTCCTTAAAGGGACAGTTCACCTCTAAAATGATGTCATTATTTACTCAATCTAATATTATTCCAAACCTGTATTAATTTCTCGATGACAGAATTTTCATTTTTGAGCGAACTATCCCTTTAATGTTAATACAACAACAAAAGACAAAGAGAAAATCACTCACTGCTCTTGACTGAAAAACTTTAATACAGTAGCTTTAATAAGAATCAATGTATATTTTATAGTGAAATGTCTATGTAGTGTTTTATTTTTAAATTTTTTCATTCAATTTCATACTTAAATGCTGCTGTACTGCTCTGAGCTGCCAGTGTAAATCTTTATATATATTTATTTGATATTATACAATACACTAGGAATGTGTACAAGGTTTTTTTTTCAATGCTGCTGTCCGTAACTTTTTTTGTGTTCAAGATTTACAAAAATTATATAATGAGAATGTACAACATGAATCCATTTTCCAATCTGTGTTTTTGTCTTACCCTGAATCATTACGGTACACTTGTAATAAGTGTTTTTATTGGGACTATTTCAGACCAGACAGGTAGGAACCGCTGCGGAGGAGCACAGTCCCTGCGTGACTCGCCATAGACATAAACAGAGAGAAGTAGCTCCGGCTGCAATGTTCTTCTGCAAGACCTATTCAGTTCTGTTTATTAACCGCAAGAGCGCCAAAAGTTACAGACTCCAGCTTTAAGTAAAGTTTTAAGTAAAATTAAGGTTTTTCAATTCTTTTAAGTAAAAGAAAGAAAGAGTATTGCAATAAAAAAATCTTTTTTTTCACCTTAATCTCTTTCTGTTCCTGTCGCTTAAAAATAGAATAGAAAAAACTGATGTGACAAGCCATCAGAACCGAACCGAACCATGGTTAAAAACCGAGGTATGTATTGAACCGTGGACTAACTGTATTGTTGTATCCCTATTATATATATATATATATATATATATATATATATATATATATATATATATATATATATATATATATATATATATATATATATATATATATATATATATATATATACTATATATATATATTTGTAGCGACTGAGACAAATCAAACACAATTATTCGTTCAATTTAACAAATAATCTTTAAAACTCACTCTGGGGTCTATGGACCCATCCCCTAAGAGCAAGAAGAGGCCTCTGGTTACAGGACACATGGGAACTGATAAGGTTTATGACCAGAAGGAATTTGCCTGCAACTTGTGACTCTCACTTAATTATTTTTGAAAAGGACAAATAAACCGTCTTAAACTCATATATCCTTTATATAACCACATGAGAAATATTTAAACATATATCCATCTCATGATTGTTCTTTTATAGGGTTTGGCCTATGTATTAACTAAAGCTGTGTTATGTTTCAGAATTGCATACTATGGTTAACTAAAATCATGTGTATGGCATGTTTGGTCTCTATAAATTTGTACTTTGAAGATTGAAATGATCATGTATATGATGTGTCGATAAGCAACATATTAGTATTACAAGAATCTTTAAAGTCCCTGTAAAGGCAATTCTGAGATTTGTTTCTAAACACATTAGAAATGTTAGAAATGTATTGCTGAAGCACGTTACAAAGACTGAACTGTGTAGTTAGACTGTTAAACAGTGTTTCATCATTGCTGTGTTCAGGATTTTTTAGGCGGGGCTAAAATGGTGGCTCGATGACGCACTGGAGCCACTGTGCATATGGCCCCTCCCCCAACACTATCATAACTGTCGATGACGCACTGGAGTCACAGAGCCTGGCCCCTCCCCTAACAGCCTGGCCCCTCCCCTAAATGGTTGCCAGCCATGTGCAATAATAACTGCAAGTTGAAATAACTGCAACACTCGTTTTGGCCTCGTCCTCTCTTGTCCTTCACTGTCGTCGCTCCTTCTTTATGCTCCCGTCACTCCTCCGTGAGACTCCGTCCCACTCTTACGGTCCTTCAGCCTTGCTGCTCCCAAGCCTGCGCTCTACCCCCCCTCCCTCTGGGGGGGACCGATCACGCCGGCCGCGGCACCTGGGGGTAAGGACAGAGAGGCGAGAGAAACAGAGCCGGAAGCATGAGGAGCGAAAGAGATTAGAGAGGGGAGAGAGGAAAGGGAAAAAAATTATCTGGTCCGGTTCCCAGACACACTGCCGCTCGGTCCTCAGCCAGCTGAGAGGCTCTTCCTTGCTGTTGAGGGCAGCTGGCAGCGAGTCTTGCGCTCCCTGCTCCTCCCATCATGGTGCACGGCAGCGAGCTCTCCGTCCCACCAGATCTTTCTTCACTCGCTCCAGCACCACTACCTCAGGCAGCCACTCGCGGTCTTCACTCTTCCGCGCTGCCCGAACTCCTCAGCACCGCGATCCCCCTCAGCTAGGGCTCTCCGACAGCATGTCTATCCTTTCTCCCGAGCTTCGGCACCAATGTAGTAGAGTTTGTTGTTATGGGAAGAAGGAGGCAAGAACTGATGGTTACTTGCATTTGCCTTGAAGGGTGTCCAGATATGCAGTCGCAGGAGAAAGTCTTGATAGTTCGGTCTGTTAGTGTTGCAGTTGCGATCGATTCCTTCCGTGTTGAGCAAAGGAACGATGGTGAACTTGGAGAGACTCTGTGGTGGTTGAAGAAGGTCGGCAATGCCGGATGTGGTCTCCCGCGAACAGTGTTCAGGAGTGGAATGTCAGTGAGTACCCCATCCAACTCCTAGAGGGAACTTTGTGTTGTAATAAAGGTTCCAGAGGCCACGCCTTTGAGGTTTGGCTTGACCAATGACAAAGGTACGTTCTCAGGCGGGAGAGTTCCTTTGTTTGAACAAAGAGCTGACTCATTCGCATGATTGGAGTGAGCTGGAAATTTGTGTTCATTTGTATTTTGATAAATATAACAAACACACTGCATTCTATAAGAAAGTGATGTCCACCAAAGTGTGCATTAATTAGTAGTTCTATCATCAAGCATCATACAATATAAAAGACAATATACAAAAAGTAATGATACACAAAATGTACTGGGGAAATGCATGTTCATTCATTTAAAAGATTGTCAATGAATTAGTGGATAGAATTCCATTTCTATAGGGGATTTTCTGAGTTTCTGTTGGTTGAACTGTTCTCTCATTTGAGAACACAGCCCAAGTGTCTTTGAAATGCATGAATCCGCATCAGGGTGCGAATTCACAGTGGGGCAACTAGCCATCACGGAGCCTGTCTGGGTCCTTAAAGAGATTAAATTGTAAAGAATGTGTGTTTGATCGGTCCAGTTGCTACAATGCTGATTAACGATGTGTGAGATTCAGTTAATGAGATTAACTTGATGTAGTTATATTAACATTACAATCAATCAATCAGTTCATCCTGTGAACACTCAGTTAATTAATTCTAAGAAAAGGGTATTTTTCATAGCCACAAAAAAAAGAATTCTTCCTTTGCATGGACAGCGCTTAGAGCACGTAACAAGATCGATCATTTAAGAGACAATTTGTTTGCAGGCTGGGAGTCAGAACCAGATATGTATTGTGCACAATTTTTATTAACTAAATCACAAACACAACTAAACTCAACAGAAATGCATACACACAAAACAAAAACATATATGGGTAATATTTAAAGTTAAAGTGGTTGAAGAACCGGGTCAGAACAGAGGTATGAAGCTATGAAAACACCTGGGAGAACATACGATATACAAATTTGCAGTGTATTTAGTTAAAGCTGTAAACCCCTTTGTTCAAACAAAGGAGCTAGTTGTCTTAACTGGTGGTTCTCTCAGGTTTTAGACTCTTTTTATTGCTTCATTCCCATTCAGTTCTGATCCGGTTTCTCCGTTACTTCCACTTTCCATTCTACGCAATGTTTGTATGATTTTGTGTTGTGCATTTATGTTAGTTATTTGTTCGTGTTTTAGTTAAATAAACTTTTGTGCACATTCTTAAGTGTTGATTCTGGTCTGCTTATAAATAAATTGTCACTTTAACAAATCGATCATAGCTACGAGCTAAGAAAGAGTTATTTTTCTATGGCCACAGAAATTACCCTCTCTGAAGAGTTGATAGACAATCAGTACTGAATGTTCGCTGGACGAACAGATTATTTGATTGTAATATTAATTCAGTTACATTAAGTTAATTTGGTTAACTGATCCAAATATTCATAATTAATTGTAGCGAGTTATGATTAATTATTAATATTTGCCCTTTGAGCTAATTTGTTACAGCATTCAGACTTTTTTAGTTTTTTTGGCCCCACTTTATATTAGGTGGCCTTAACTACTATGTACTTACATCAAAAAATAAGTATAATGTACTTACTGTGTTCAAATTGTATTGCAAAACACCTTTGCTGATATTGAGGTGGGATACGGGTAGAGTTAGGGACAGGTGTGGTGGTATGGGTAAGTTTAAGGGTAGGGTTAGATGTAAGTGAAGTGTCAACTGTGTGATAAGTGAGAGTGGATAAATCTGAAAATGACACCCCTGTGTTTTTGTGTGTACAGCCAAATACAGCCAATTTTGTGAAACAGTGATGTCATCACACCACGTCCCGCACGGGAAAGGCTAGAAAGGGATACAACTACAGGCACTGGGCATGCGCACATCAATATTGCATCATTTAATTACTGTATTTGCATTATTGTAAGGGTAGGTTTAGGGTTTTAGACATTAATAAAACACAATCTGGTAAGTAGCTAATTTATTTATTGTTATTTTATTGTGAGATTTTGCCTCACTTCCTACCATTGCTGTACCCCTTCCACAACTCTTCTTCTCTCTTTTTTTAAGTGTATTTCTGTGGCAGAATTACAGAGCCACATACTGGCCTGGCATGTATACTACATCATTTTGAGTCAGTGTCAGTGCTCTCGTGTGTACGCAGATATTTCTTGAAACGAGGAAAAAAGAAGATTGGATAGGAAAGCTCTGGCTTCGTGCGGACAGGGCCTAAGTTTCACGCCACTTGTCTGTTTCCTAGGTAAACCTCGTTAGTTAAGTCCTGTTCAGCTGTGTTTAATTAATTATCTTGTTTCTGTCTGCTATTTAAGTTCCTCTTGTTCACTCAGTCTTTGTCCGGTCACCGCTATGAATAGTTGTGTGTTGCGTTTACCTGTCTGCCTGTTAGCTGAGAATAAACTACGTTTTGAACACTTCACAGTGATTAAAGATCATTAAACGAAAAGATTGAAAAATGATTGCACAACCACCAAATAGGTGGTGATATTAAATCAGTATTTAAAAAAAAGAAGAAGAAAGAAGTAGTATCCGAGTCTATAGTTTCCATGGTGACTCGTCAATCCGTTGCTCTGTTGAGAAAGTCTTGTATGTTAACTGTTAACATACTCTGAGTTGGCTGAACTTACTCCCGGATGCGTTTTTGGAACCAGCATACCTTGGCTAAGCAAGGTTTGGGTTAATCAACCAAAAGTTTGGTGTATGTTTGGTAAGATAACCTTGCTTTCTGGAATAGCCCTGTTGTGAAGACAATGAAACCAATACAAAAGTCAATCACAGTGTGGCCCAGTAATGCTGCCTCTGTGCAACAAATAATGGAGAGATGGATCTGGATGAGTATTCATTCTCTGTCACAAGTTACATCAGTAAAGCCAAATGTGTACTTAGTTTTTTATGTGGATGCGAGCGTATGCACACAGCCAAGTATAATTCTTTTGACTCATACACGTACACTGGCGTTTGACGCATGCACAGTTTTGAGCAATATCTCGCCACAAGTTCACAACCCATATAAATACTGCAAAAAGCTATTAATAAGCTGGTGTGTGGTGGGTGTTCTGGCGCAATATGGCTGTCATCGCATCATCCAGGTGGATGCTGCACATTGGTGGTGGTTGAGGAGATTCCCCCCTTCTATGTAAAGCGCTTTGAGTGCCTAGAAAAGCGCTATATAAATGTTACAAATGAATTAATCAATTAAAAAAACTTTAAATGCGTGTGTGTGACCTGCACGTACAAAGTACACGCGGTTACAAACATCTGGCGGTGCGAGTTCAGTACTCTTCTGATAATGAATTTTGCGTCACGTGCACTGTACGCTGAGCTACTACTTTTAAATAATAATTACTAGTGTTGTAGTACTCGAGATCGGTCTTGGTCTCGAGACCGGTCTCGAGACCACTTTTTGAAGGTCTTGGTCTCGTCTCGGAATCGACCGCATTTTTACTCGGTCTCGTCTCGGTCTCGGACTCAGAGGACTCGGGATTTAATTTCAAGACCGGTCAAGACCACAACTGAGAGCATATCACGAAATTATTTGTTAACATCATTACTGTGATGATTAGACAAAAAACTTCAGACCAAAAGCTTGACTCGTGTCTAATTTTAAATACTTTTAGTTTTTACTCCCCTCCCCTCCCCTCCCCTCCCCTCCCCTCCCTGCGCTGCGCCGCGCCGCCAACCCCCACATCGCATCACACACACACTCCACACGTGAATGCTTGAGACAGGAGAGCAAGCTGTGCCGTCACCGTGACCGTGGCTGTTGGAGAGATGTCAGCCAAATCTTCTGTTATACAATTTGGCTACCTAAACCACAAAGAGTTCATCTGCAAAAATGCATCCAAAAGAAAACATACAGCAGTGTGTAAGTTCTGCAACGCGACGCTTACTGAGACGGCTGGGACCACGTCAAACTTCTATCGACATTTGCACTAATATGCATTAATTCATACTTAACTAATGCACAGATAATCATGAGTTAATGTATTACTAATGGTGAACTAACCCATTTATTAATGATTACTGCATCAGCAACTAATGAAGATTCAGCATGATTAATATATTAAGTAATCATTAAAATGTTATTAGTTAAATGTGTCAATGTATTAATTCCGTAATAACATATTATATGAACTAATAATGTAAAGCAACGTGTTAATTACCTCAATGGGTCAAAGCCATGCATTTCAACTTCCAGTTGTCTGCTTTATTGAATCATTAGCTAATGATTTACAAAGGTATCATTGTGTTATGACTTTACTTGTTGGGGCACATGACTATTAACTAATTCAAAATTAATTCAAAACCCATAACCACAAGTAAATATTACTTAATCAATTAGTTAATAGTCATGTGCCTCAACAAGTCATAACATAATGACACATTTGTAAATCATTAGCTAATGATTAATTAAAGCAGACAACTGGAAGTTGAAATGCGTGGCTTTGACCCGTTGTGGTAATTAATTTAAATGATTAGTTAGTATAATATGTTATTAAGGAATTAATACATTATGATATATTTAACTGATAACAATTTAATGATGACTTAATCTATTAATCATGTAGAATCTTCATTAGTTGCTGATGCAGTGATCATTAATAAATGGGTTAGTTCACCATTAGTAATACATTAACTCATGATTATCTGTGCATTAATTAAGGATGAATTAATGCATACTAGTGCACCCGTATTGTAAAGTTTTACCCACTTTTCCCATTGATCAGATTTTATTTAATTTTTCTCATTAACTACAGCTTTATGTTTTGTCCTTGGTGGCAAGCTTGTTAGAAGTGTTTTTCATATAATGTCATCAATGTTTGAGGTTCTCCCAATTACAATTTTTGTAATTTTTTTGGCCAAAATGCCTGCATCGTGTTAGGTGGATGGCAAACCATTGAAAAGGATTTCTGAATAAATGGTTAAGTTCATTTCAGCTCTTAAGTGTTTATTCGCATTTATTTGCTTATAGAAGAAAAAGATAAATTCCCACATATCAGCAATGCCTGTTGATTATTTTATCAAAACTTCTCTCTTACACACCCACACACACGAGAGAAGTGCCAATCGTATGCATATTCCACATTTTATCATAAGTGTGTCATGCAATGTGGGGATTTGCACTGGTCTTGGTCTTGACTCGGTCTCGGCCTGTCTTGGTCTTGACTTGGTCTCGACCCTTCAAAGTCTTGGTCTTGTCTTGGTCTCGGTTTAGGTGGTCTTGACTACAACACTAATAATTACTTGATTGCCTATGGAGTTTTGACCAAAACTTAGACAAAGAGGACAAAAGACTCGTTGTGATCACAAGACAAAGAAACAAACCAGATCTCTGTCTTTTCAATGACCGGTAAATGAACTCCACGTGACAAAGCTTAAACTCCAAGCAAACTCACAGAAACTGTTACATATGAAGTGCATCAAATCATTGATTATTGGACTTGCATTCAAATAGCCTTCGACATAGCTTTTTAGTGTGTTTACAACTGATACACGTGACTATTATGCATGTATATCACTCCCAATTCATGCAATTATGTAACTATTGAATGAGTGGATGAAAAGGCACCATGTTTGATATCTTTTTGTTCGTATGGGTATAATCCAACATATGAGCTGAATGAAATCTTTATAGAATTGATCATGTCCTTATAGTAAGAAATTAGGTCTAAATTCACTCTCTGCTTAAGAGCAGGAAACTAAATTACCATAGATAACCCAATTTTATGGGAGGGGTGGAAACACAGTCACCTCTGAACCCTAATTGGCCAGAACCCATCCAGGGAATGGGCAAATATTTGAGTTTTAATCTCAGAACAGCCAGTTCGAGCCAGTTCAGAGTTGCGAAGAGTCCTAGCAATTGACCAGAGTTGAGTTCTGAACGGAGAGCTCCCAGGAGATGATCTGATGATCGTGGCAGACCAAGATCAGAGAAAATGGGTTAAACAACGATTTCATTCAGGCCATCTGCTCTTCTCTCACTTTCCTTTCTTTTACTTAAAGTTTATTTTCTTTCCATTAAGTCTCGGGTTATGTTAAGTTTCGCCGCAAAGTTTCTCAATGAGTCTCCAACAGCGCGCTTCAACTTCAAACAACGCCCACAAGACTTCCATCCAGCCGCCAACACGCCACGTGATTGGCTTCCCAAGACGTCGATCAAAAGACCAGACCTTCAGCGAATCAAAGACCCGGGAAAACCCCTCCTGCCAGGAAAAGGGAATCCCCCTTGTCAGACGACACACGAGACACAAACGCAAATAATACCTCTAGATTCCGAACTGAACTGGTGCATTAGATCAAATTTAATAACCCTGCCTAAGAAACGATAGGAGGTTAAATTACTGATCAATGGTTTCTTCAGGTCATGTGTCATAAATGCATATATTGCTTGGGATTTCATAATTTCTCTCTCTTAAAACTTATTCTTTTCCTCACCTTTTCCCTTTCTGCAACGTGTGTGAATGTGCGAGTGCGTGTGTTCAGGTTAGATATTAGTTTGATGTGTTAGAGTAATCAATAAAGTTCCGTTTGTATTCAAAGATAACTGTTCTTGTGTTATGTGCTTACGAATTGAATGTCTTGAACTGCCGATCTAAGTTACCTGGCTGTTAAATAGTGTTTCACTATTGTTCGGATATTAATATCCGCTGCAGAGTTGATATTTACGGCACGTTCAAATGAACGCTGGAAGAGTCATTTGCTCGGCTGTAAAATAGACTCTCAAAATTCCCTATGAATTCATTAATTCATTCATTTGAGCTAAATAGACCTGTTTCCCTTTAACCTTTAAGGGGTTAACCAGAGTCCCCTTTAAGATCTTACATATCGGTGGACGAATAAGTTAAGGTGTAAACATTAATTCTAAATTATTTATAAATTATAATGTAATTCGAGTCTCTTTCATTTTAATTCAATTCCCCGTTGAGTTATTATTTTATCTGACTCATAGTCGCTACACGTACACTGGCGTTTGACGGATGCGCAGTTTTGAGCAATATCTCGCCACTGAGGCACTTGAGGCAAGGAGAAACTTGAGTACCGGCATTAAAAGAGCCAAGGCTGATTATGCTCTTAAGATACAGGGTCACATTCCAACAAACGACCCCCAAAGCATGTGGGCTGGCATTAAGAGCATCACTGATTACAACAGAAGAGACATTGAATGCCCTAGGGACTTAGCCTGACAAGCCAGACCCACATCAAGATGTTGGGTCTGGGAACACACCATTGGCAGGGCTCAATCCGAGAGGCAGGATGAACGGTTGTCTTTCAAATTCCCTCTGCACGCAATAGGATAGCGTTACAACCAACCAGAGCGCCACTAGGGTGCGTCTAGATTTCTAGGTTACTAGGGACCCATTTCTTCCTGATGCACTCAACACCTTTTGTGCTCGCTTTGAGGACTTTAACACCACTCCTAGCACTAGACTCACTATTACACCTGGTGAGCAGCCACCCAGTGTAACCACAGAAGACATTAGGAGGGTCAATCCACGGAAAGCTGTAGGCCCAAATAACATCCCAGGCAGGGTCCTGAAAGACTGCACATCAGCTCTCAGAGGTACCAACTGACATTTTTAACGTCTCACTCTCAAAAGCAGTTGTACCATCATGCTTCAAATCTGCCACCATCATCCCTGTGACTAAGACCAGTACAGTGTCATGCTTGAATGACTATCGCCTGGTAGCACTCACCCCGACAGTGATGAAAAGCTTTGAGCGGTTGGTCATACTGGATTTTAGTCCTGCTTTTAATACAATCCTTCCACAGACACCGATACATAAACTGGAGATTCTTGGACTGAATTATTCACTGTGCAACTGGGGACTGGACTTTTTAATAAGTGTGAGATGGAGAGCATCCTCACCTCATGTGTTACAGTCAGTGTTGTAGTCGAGTCACCAACTGTCGAGTCCGAGTTGAGTCTCGAGTCCCAGTGTTCCGAGTCCGAGTCCAAGTCCGAGTCACCAAAGAAGAGTCCGAGTCGAGTCCAAGTCGAGTCACCATTACCTGAGTTTGAGTCCCGTGTTCGAGAATACAGAAAAAATACAGAAAAAAATTTAATATTGTGATATATTATTACAATTTACAATATTCGGTTTTCAGTTTATTATACTTTAAATTATAATTTATTTCTGTGATGCAAAGCCGAATTTTCAGGATCATTACTCCAGTCTTCAGTGTCACATGATCCTTCAGAAATCATTCTAATATTCTGATTAATTATGAGTGTTGGAAACAGTTTTGCTGCTCAATATTTTTTCATAACCCGTGATACTTTTTTAGGATACTTTGACAAATAAAAAGTAAAAAAAAAAGAAGAAGCAAATGTTTTAAAAATAGAAATCTTTTATAACAACAATATACACTACTGGTCAGTAATTTGGGGTCAGTCATTTTTTTTCTTTCTTTTTTTGAAATAAATCAATAATTTTATTCAGCAAGGATGTGTTAAATTGATAAAAAGTGATAGTAAAGGAGATTTATATTATTTGAAAATATGTTTTTATTTTTAATAAATGCAGTTCTTTTGAACCTTTTATTCATCAAATATATTAAGCAGCAGAACTGTTACCAACACTCATAATAAATCAGAATATTAGAATGATTTCTGAAGAATGTGACATTGTGACAAATTCTGCTTTGCATCACAGAAATAAATTATAATTTAAAGTATAAAAAATTGAAAACCAAATATTTTAAATTGTAATAATATATCACAATATTACTTTTTTTTTTCTGTATTTTTGATCAAATAAATGCAGGCTTGATGAGCAGAAGAAATTTCTTTCAAAAACATTACAAATAGTAATGTGTCCAAACTTTTGGCCTGTAGTGTATGTCATGTCGGAAAAAAAAACTTTTTACAAACTATAAATGTATTGTTTTGCTATAAATGATATGTATTTAAATATCTGAAATCTAAAATAAACATAAGCGGGATTAAGCGCTGAGCGCGTCCGTCTTTGGCTCAGCGCCATCCATTGCAGTGGGCACAGTTTGAATCTGGCAGTTATTGTCACGTCACTGTACATTCGCTTCACTGTACGTAGACATCGCTGACGTCTGACGCCAAATAGGCAGACATCGCCCAACCCTAGCTTCCTCTGTTTATTTTCATATACAGTGTTGGGCACGTTACTTTAAAAAAGTAATTAGTTATAGTTACTAGTTACTTCTTACAAATAGTAACTGAGTTAGTAACTGAGTTACATCATTATAAAAGTAACTAATTACCAGGGAAAGTAATTACTGCGTTACTTTTTTTTTTTTTCTTCAAATGTTTAAATATGTCAAATAACTTGGATGCCCCCAATATTAGATATGTTAAATGAATGAATTGGACACTAAATAGAATAAATTATTATTATAAAACATTGTACATTAATGTACACTATTGTAATGTTGCTGTGGGACAATGTAAGAGACACCTATCAAATTCAATGCATTATTGTAAATATTATCAGTAGGCCTACTATAGTGTAAATATTGTGTAAATATTATCAGTACTATACTTTCCTTTGGTAGTGGAGCTCACGTTATCACCTGGGTTTTTAGCCACTAATTTTGTGGCATATGATGATGTGAGGCGCTTCAGAATCACTTGCCACCGGCGTGGAGAGACTCTTTCTTCCTGGGCATAAGTTGCATGCTACATAAATATTCTTACCTTTCACCTCAACGAGGGAAAAGTAGCGCTTATACTTCCAGTTTGCGAAAGCTACCTTTGAAGTCGTTGGACCATCGCTGAATGTGCATATGCGTGTGCGTCATTGGTGTGTGTGTGTGTGTGTGTGTGTGTGTGTGTGAACCATAGACTGTGAAAAAAATAGGTGTGAACTCAACCTATCAACTTCAACCTTGTCTCCCACCCACCAATCATCATCAGTTATGTATGTGCACCACCGCACCCACCCCCAACACGAATGGCTGGTGCGCGCGCGCACTCACACACACACACTAGAGGTGTGCGATACCGCTAGATTTGGTATCGGTCCGATACCAAGTAAATACAGGGCCAGTATCGCCGATACCGATACCAATATCGATACTTTTTAATAATTAAGGTGGATGCGTCTTCAACCTAAATCTAAATGAATTTTCATGACTTTTAATTTGTTTTTGTGATTTGCATTTTGGGTTATTAATCAGTACTACAAAAGCTTTTGTTCAGAAACAACTTTTGGTTACTTCTGTTTTATTTAAATAAACAAAGTTACAAAATGATTACTTCACAAATATAAAAAATGTAAAAACAAATTTTCTTTTCAAATAGCATGTTAACAAAAAATGTTTCTCCTCTTTAGTGCACTTCTTTTCAGGATTTTTTTCTTAAATAAACAAAGTCACAAAGTTTTACATACAACGCTCCTCTTTCTCTCTGCTGCCATTCTCCGCCTCTGACTGACTGCTGTTATGCTGCGTTCACACCAAACGCGAATTGAGCGTCTGGCGCGAGTGATTTCAATGTTAAGTCAATGGAAAGGCGCGTTGACGCGCGTCTGGAGGTCCCGCGGCGCGGGAGGCGCGTTACGCGTGGCGCGAAGGACGCGAATCCGCCTCATTGAGCGTCTTGCGCGATACGCGCGTTACACGCGAATGGTGCTTTTGTGCATTCACGCGTTTGAAGCGAATTCGCGTCTGACGCCCGAGTTGAAAAATTTGAACTTTGGCGTCAATTCGCGCCGCGTTAACCAATCAGGAGCCTGCTCGCTGCTGTCACGTGGTAAAGTGATGTGTATGAGAAACCCTGCATAAATTAAAAACAGTAGTATTGTGTCACAAAATGTAGTTTTAAGACGTTTTCAGGTGGGAATGTAGTTGTTTAAAGCTCAAATCTGTGGTTTATTTATAAAGAGAGCGCCTATTTAAAAAAAATAATCTTGTGTTTTTGGAGTTGTGAGATCCAGGCGATCACCGGGCAATCACTGCTCATAACCCCAGCGAAGGCAGCCTTTCCTCGGCCAGTCCTTCTGGCGTCTGCCGCTGGCTCTGATGTCCTGTAGTGGTTTGTCTTGTGTGGATCTAACGGGTGATCTTTGCTCTCATGAATATATAATTTGTTGTCTGCCAAATCGTTTTGACTGAGGGCAAAGAGAAGTTTCATAACTTTATATTTTAAGGATATTTAAACATACATGCAGTGAAGATAATGTAGGAGTTGCCTGGACCACATTTGTGTGGCTATTAATGCTTAATATATATGTTTAATGAAAATGAAAAGAGGCAGAGTGGTGTTTTATGACATATTTCTCCTGGAGTGCCTTGAACGCGCGTCAATTTCGCTTCCAGCGCTCGATTTCTACGCGCGTCCAATTCTCTGCTGACGCACGAATGCATTCAAAATGTACGCGCGTGAAACTAGACGCGGTAGACGCGATTTTGACGCTCAATTCGCGTTTGGTGTGAACGCAGCATTAGAAATGCGCGCCTGACTGCTGGTGGTAGCGCTAGTGGTGAGTCACGTGACGGTATAACACAGGAGACGGGGAGGTGAGCAGCGTCGAGCACGAGCAGCACTCTTGAGAGCTTGCTCTGCTCTGTGACAGCAGCAGCATTTTGACAAACACGGCCAGGTCGCAAAATGAGAGAAACTGAAACTTAAGTATCGATATTTTCACGTTGGTATCAATCAATACCGATACCAACGTTGGTATCGATATTAGTATCGATCTGCCCACCTCTAACACAGACACACGTTGCAGGTCCGACTGACAGAGAGCCTGTTCGGATGAAAAGCGCTTCAGTGAGCTCAATTATAGTAACGCGACTAACGCCGCTTTTTTTCCCCTCAGTAAACTAACGGCGTTGTAACGGGAGGAACAGTAATTCGTTTGATTACTCGTTACTGAAAAAAATTATTCCGTTAGTAACGCCGTTTATCTGTAGCGCCGTTATTCCCGTCACTGATCATATATGCACTAGGCAATAATAGTTTTTTTTAAAGCTAATGTTAGCCAATGGAAAGCATTTTACTTACTTTTCTGGGTGCATCCGTGACAGATGTCTGTTAAAGTTTGAAGTTGTCCCAGTCTTTTCCTCAATTGTGCGATTACACACAACATTTAGCGCTGCTCTTTTCAGCATTCGATGCAAAATCTGTGTAGGCGAACTTCACGACAAATGTCAACATTTAGCCCGCGAATAATGCACAAGAATGTAACGTGAACAGGAACGTAAAGTGAGTGACGTTAGTCAGTGAGTGTGTGGTTAAGCAAGGAGAGCGAGCGGTAGCAGTGTCTGTGAGGGGAAAAATAGATCACGGCCTGGTCTTGGGAGCCCGAAACAGGAAAAGTGTAACAACTTATATCAAATTTTGATAACCTATTTAGTCAGAAACAACGTAATTAATTTGATGAATGCTCAAGTGCGATTTTATATATCCTCGAGACTCGAGTCCAAGTACGAGTCATCAGTCCGCGAGTCCAAGTCGAGTCACGAGTCCAGAGAACGGAGTCTCGAGTCGGACTCGAGTCCAGAGAATAAGGACTCGAGTACTCCATCACTGGTTACAGTGTTGTATGGAAACTGCCAGCATTATGAAGAACTCCTTTCACACTGGCAACAGAATATTTGTCCTTCTCCCCTCAGGCAGGAGGCTGCGCAGCTTCAGAACTAGGACAACCAGGTTAAAGAACAGCTTCTTTCCAGAAGCTTTATTAACTCTGCCACACACCAGAACTGACAAACTAAAATTTTTTGTCTTAAGCTACGTTCCATTTTATTGCTATACTGCTAATTTTTCAGATTTAAGTGTGTATATTGCCTATGTGTTTGTATGATTGGGTATCAGTTTGTGATGAATGAGTGATATAGTTGTTATTTATTTGTGAGTGGTTTGAACCGGACCTCAGTACTTAATTTCATTCCAGCTCATGTACCATATTTTGGAATGACAATAAAAATCCTTGATCCCTGATACAGACCCCAATGGATGAATCAATGTCTTCTGAAGCGAAACGATAAGTGTTAGTAAATAAAACAAACAATTCTTTAAACTTTTTAAACTGTAGACTATCGCTTCAGGCCAAATGTCACCAGCGTGTGTATGAGAGGGTTGAGTTCACACTTGACGTAAATATAAAGTGTTAAGCTTGGTACATATCCTGCAAGAACAAAGAAATTTGTTTGTTTTCTCGAGGTGGCAAGAACAAGAACAAAGTGTGTTCTGCCAAACATTTCTGTAACCCCGCCCACTTTAAATTTCTGGCCAATCACACAATAGTTCTCGGACACCCACAAGAAAAAAAGTTCTGCTCAGTTGATGTGTCAAGAACAAGCTGGGAGAACTCCCAAACCAGGGCTGAGAGAACCAAAAGACAAAATGAGCTTCACATTGCGCTTCACAACATGCTTACATTTACATCAAACGTGAACTCGACTCTCATGCACGCACTTCACGGAAGCAAAAATATGAGTACATTTGCAGAAGATTTCTGGGTGTACTGTATTTTCTTTTAGTAGGCTAATATAGAATAGCAAGAGACATGAGATTCCTTCTTAAGATTCATCAGTGGAAAGAATGAAAAAGGAGACGAGGAACAAGAGGAGGAAGAAACCAAGCAAAAAAAAAAAGGACAAAACGTGCTACTTTCTGTTAGGACTTTTGTATTCAAATATTTTAAATGAATAAGAAAGGACGTAAATCTCTTGAAATAAGTTGTTTTTCAAATAAAGGTATGTATTTGTATTGTACTTACCCTGTAACGTCTTCGATAATTCCCACTGTGTAATTGTCACCCTCGTGCACGAGCACATTTGCCTGATTTCGGGCATTTGTCTGCGATTTCGCAAAACCTGTCGGCGAGTCAAAATCGGGCCTAAAATCGGGCAGTGTGAACTCGGCATTAGAGGGTCAAAACAGAAAAGGCAATTGGTATGTAAAGCCCATTACTTTTGTCTGCATGTGTTAGGAATGAGTTGTCAGCAAAGCCCTTAAGCGTGCACATGGCTATAGCTACAAGCATACTCAGCACTCTGTACTTGCAGTGGGGGTGTGTTTGAGTTATTGAAAAACCCATCTCCACCTTGGCATGTTTTTGGCAAGGATAAGTTCCATAACATGTATTGAATTGTATAATATTCACTAAATAACGTAACTTATGGTGCTTGCTAATAGCAGCTATTGCTAGTGTATAGAACATACATTTGTTCATGTAACCCTAGGGGGGGCCTTTTAATACCAGTCACAAGTTGAGAACCAACAATCTGAATTTTAGATGTTTCCAAGCAGGCTATCCCAATAAAGGGAAATAAAGGAGAGAGAGGAACTGGAGTAATATAATCAAATCAGACACACATGAAATCTCATAAAATTAGACACACATGAAAAAGACATTAGGCCTCTAGGCAACAAGCTCAGGGACAGGGACAACAAAGTGCAAAATCAGGGTGTTTGAATGAATAATACTCAATAAAAAAAAAAAAAAAAAACTCAATAAACAAACAGAATAAATAAGGCACATCACAAATCACATGCATAAGAAAAACAGAAAAAAAAAAAAAAGTAATTTACACTCAGCAAACCAGTGACCACACAACAAAATTGTTACCCCTCCAGAATATTGCACTAACCCAATGGCCTAAGATACAAACATTACATTCACAAACATAAAACATACAGCAACACACACAAGAGAGAGACTGATGGGCCACACAGTGAGCCTCCCGCCCACACACACACACACAACTAAATACTAAAACAGAGCACAGGAAAAACAGTGGCCAGGATAGCATATGACGGTTCTCCTGCAAAGAAAACAGTTACAATATTATACAGGTCAAATCAAAACTATGCCTAATTTGTAACCTGTGCATCAATGGGCTAAAAGTTACTTAAGCCACAAAATGTCTTCAATTGAATAGAAGCAGTCGGAAAGGGACAAGATGCTAAAGTAGCCTACATTACCAACCTGTATGAACGCAGACCGTAGCATCGAACCAAGAGCTTGTTACAATACTGTAGCGATCGCTTTATTCCATCTAGTTTTTACTCGTACATTCCCAGGCAAAACTATAATACAGACGTGGCAAGTCAACATAACGACATACATATGAACAAACGTTCCGTGACACAGATGTACACACGTGAGAAAGAAAGGAAGCCAGTGAACTTACATTCTCAGCACAACAAACAGCACTCAGCAAGCTTATAGTGATCACACTCTAAACCAGTGACTGTAATAGACAGAACGCAAATCAATGAGAGTTCATTACGGCCAGTGCCTAAGGAAAAAAAAGATGAATGCTGCTCATGTGCAAAAGCAGAGAACTTACATTTTCGTTGAAACGCGCAGACACAATTCCTAGCCGGTAAGGGCTTGTGAAGACAGGGAGCTGGACGTAACCACGGCACTGAATAACCGCACAAACACCTGGGGCCTGTTCTTCGTACGTTGCTTATTACATCTGAGATGATTTGACAGATCCCAGATCTTTTAATCGTGATAACTGATCTCTGGCTAATTTGGTTCTTCAAACGAATTTGCGGATTGGATTAAAATATCTGGATTAAATGATCTAAGATCACTGCGCGTTCTTGTGTTCCCTGAAGAAGGCAGATGCATCGATACTCGAAACCACGATCAGCAATGCAGCGATTGGCTGGCGTCAAGACAGCAACGTCATGACATCATAGAATTAAAAAAGCCACCTGGCAAAAAACTTGACAAATTATACAATAAAAACCCCACGAATTTCTGGACCTTTATAAGGAAACAGCCAAACCAACATAAAAGTTATAATAGATAAATGATAAATGTTTTTGTTTTTTTAACATGATTACCAATTATTTATATTCACAATTTTATACAGTATTTGTACACCCTTTACATTTTTATTTAAATGTTGTAATTTAATTTTTAATTCAATTTGGAGCAGATTTGTAACGTGACAGTATTAAAGTTTCTTAAGGGTCAAGATCAAATTCTCTGCATCTCTTGCGCTGCATCAAGCCACTCCCATAATATCTGTGATCACTTAAATTAATGCACGGCTCAGAGTAACTGTACAACATGTGTGTAAACCTCCAATAAAATTATAAAGTAATTATTCCATCACAAATAAATCGCTCAATCAAGTAGCTGTGTCTATATTATTATATACAACATTATAATATTATATACATTCTTATATACATATACAATATAGTAGCAGTGGCTGGACAGATTTTAAGTATCACCTCAAGATGCAATCTAATCCTGTTTACATGAAATAAGCCGCTCGAGCAGGTTTAAGCTTACGGACCTGTTGCTATGACAGAAAGTCCAGGATGAGCTTCGAAGAACCAAACAATCTGAGATCATGTCAAATCGTCAACAATCAAATCCAGCTAACTGAGTTAGCGACGTACGAAGAACGGGCCCCAGGTCGAGCTACAAAACAATGCAATAGTCTGAATCAAATCAGATCCATGCCAGCCATGTTTTCACAAAGAGACTAAAATACATTTAAGCATGAACTCACATCCACTCGTACAACCAACTGAGAGTCCAAGGAGCCAACTTGTAGCGAAAACACTAATGAGAGAGACCGCCAGCTTACTGGATTTAAAGGCGCAGCGCCAAACGGCCACCACCTGATTCAATTAAAGTGCAATTCCCGCTGCCTACGTCATACCTGCTACATTCAGATAACTAAACGCAAGTGTTTACTTCAGCAAGTAACTCCTGCAACATTTGTGCAGTATGAATATGGCTTGTTGCAGTGAAATGTGCCGTTGCTTTTTTGATGCATCTGTTACGAACACACAGCACTGAGCACAGAGAGTGAGGATCCACATGCAGTTTAATGAAAATACAATCCAAAGTCATAGTCCAAAACCAGGCAGAGGGTCAGATCACAAGTTATCAGTCCAAACGAACATAAAACTCCATAGGGCAGGACGGGAGCGTGAAATACAAGACACAGGGAGAGATAAACACCAGGAACAGCGAGACTGCTCAGAAATTCTGTCAGTAACACAAACAAGACTCCCTATAGATACGAAGCCAAAAGGTGTAGCCTCTAAATAGACAGAGATAATGGCATGATTAAACAATACACAGCTGTAACCGTTTATCTAATAATGAGCAGAGAGTTCTTGGGAAATGGAGTCATAATGGCATCCGCAGCTGACAGGCTTTCAGCCAGTGAATGGACAGGAGATGGCAAAGGGAAGTGATTGATCAGGAAGTGAGATGGGAGTTGAAAGTGATTGCGGAAGAGATGAAACATTTAATGTTGTAGAATCAAATAGCAGTAGGCGAAAACGTAAAAAGAAATATTCAAATCAATCCAATTCAGAAACTGATGGGGAACGAGAGATGGCAACGGCTGAAAGAAAAAGAAAGAAAAGTAAAGTAATCATTAAACTTGTGCAAGACGGCGCGTCTTTTGGTGAGTGGAACCCGATTCAGTTAACATTGTACTTAAATAAAATAATGGGTGAGATTGAGCACACAAAAGTCTTAAGAAATGGATCACTGTTGATAGTGTGTAAAGATAATGTGCAGCAAATGAAAGCCATCGAGCTTAAACGTTTAGATGGGAAGAAAATTGTGGTTTCAGTCATGGAGGACAAGATGATCAGAGGTGTTATTACTGGCATTCCGACAATGGTGACAGTAGAAAAAAATCAAAAAGAGTGTAGTTGGCGGCTTGGCGCTAATGTTGTGGAGGCAAGGCGTCTAAAAACCACCCGTTTTGGGGAAAGATGTGATAGCTTGTCTGTAATATTGAAGTTTGAAGGAAAGCAGTTTCCTGACAAAGTCTTTATTGGCTTTATGAGTTATGAAGTCAGACAATAAGCATGTCATCTAGCTCATTTCAATTATGATAGAGAGACAATGTGGGCATTAGATCAGTAATTAGATCAGTAATTTAGTTTATATGGTTCATTTAGTTTACTAATTAGCTGTATTTGGATATTTAGTTGAGAAATGTATTGTCCCCAACTGAACAAGCCAAGCCAAAGGCGACAGTGGCAAGGAAACCAAAACCCCATCAGGTGACCTAATGGAGAAAAATAAACATTGGGAGAAACCAGGCTCAGTGGGGGTGCCAGTTCTCCTTTGGCCAGTTAACAAACAGATTATTATTCTAGCAACTTTACAGGTCAGAGGTCATAATAGATCGGAATATTCGAAAGATCGGAGGCAACACGCCAGAGATGGGTTAATTGAGGATGATGTGTCGATTAAATAATTATTAAATAGGAATATTTGAATTATCGGAGTCATCACGCCAGAGACGGGTTTATTCAGGATGCCGTATTAATTAAACAATTATTAAATTGCAATATTCGAAAGATCGGAGCCGTCAGGCCGGAGACCGGTTTATTGAGGATGACATATTGATTAAACAATTATTCAAATGCAATATTCAAAAGATCGGAGCCGTCAGGCCGGAGACGGGTTTATTGAGGATGACATATCGATTTAACAATTGTTAAATAGCAATATTCGAACGATCGGAGTCATCACACCGGAGATGGGTTTATTGAGGATTCCGTGTCTCTGCAGACACTTCAGGGTGGTGCGTTGGTCATGTGTGGGCGCAGGTCCACCATCTGATCTGGATACGGCCCGGATCCGGCTGACTGCAGTAAACCTCGGGATAAAACAGAGAGACTAACATTAGCAAAGATGCCATCCTTTTTTATGATGTAACAAGTACATCACTTGTTATGGGAAGTGTTCCCGGTTCTGGCTGACCTAGTTAATGCAGCCTAATAGTAATTTAATTGAAAAAATGTTTTATGTGTATGCCATAGTAAAGAGATGTGGTTTTAGTCTAGATTGAAACTGACAGAGTGTGTCTGATTCCCGAACAATGCTAGGAAGACTGTTCCTGAGTTTAGGTGCTAAATAGGAAAAGGAACGAGTGCTTGAAGTTGTTTGCGATATTCTCTGTATTATCAACTGGCCAGAGTTTAGAGAGCGCAGTAGACGTGATGGAGTATAATGTGTTAAAAGCTCGCTCAAGTACTGGGGAGCTAAACCATTTAGTGCTTTGTAAGTAATAAGCAAGATTTTAAAATGTATGCAATGTTTAATAGGGAGCCAGTGCATTGTTGACAGAACTGGGCTAATATGGTCATACTTCCTGGTTCTAGTAAGAATTAGAGCTGCTGCGTTTTGGACCAGCTGGAGTTTGTTTATTAAGCGAGCAGGGCAACCACCCAGTAGACCCAATAATCTTGCCTCAAGGTCATGAACGCATGAACTAACTGTTCAGCATTTTGCACTGAGAGCATGTGCCGTAATTTAGATATATTTTTTAAGATGGTAGTATGCAGTTTTACAGATGCTAGAAACGTGGCTTTCAAATGAGAGATTGGTATCAAAGAGCACACACAGGTTCCTCACTGAAAACAAGGACTTGACCGAGCAGCCATCAAGTGTTAGACAATATTCTAGGTTACTACTTGTGGAGCTTTTTTGTCCAATAATTAAAAATTTATTTTTTTCTGAATTGTGTTGCAGGAAATTACTGGTCAGCCAATTTTTTATATCAGCTATGCATTCTGTTAATCTTGTGAATTGGTAAGTTTCTTCAGGGCGTGAAGAAATATAGAGCTGAGTATCGTCAGCATAACAATGAAAACTAACGCCATGCTTCCTAATGATATCTCCAAGTGGTAGCAATGGTCCTAGCACTGAGCCTTGTGGTACTCCATACTGAACTTGCAATCGGTGTGAAATCTCTTCATTTACTGCTACAAACTGATAACGGTCAGATAGGTATGATTTAAACCATGCCAATGCAATTCTACTAATAACTACATAATTTGAGTCTATTCAAAAGAATGTTGTGATCGATGGTATCGAATGCAGCGCTAAGATCGAGTAACACTAATAGAGAGATACAGCCACGATCAGATGATAAGAGTAAATCATTTCAACTCTGATGAGAGCAGTCTCAGTACTATGATACGGTCTAAATCCTGACCGGAATTCCTCATAGATACCATTTCTTTCTAAAAAGGAACATAATTGTGAGGATACTGCCTTTTCAAGTATTTTTGACAGAAGTAGATTTGAGATTGGCCTGTAATTGACTAATTATGTAGGATCAAGTTGTGTTTTTTTTAATAAGTGGTTTATTGCACTACCCTAATCCACTGCTATATTCCTCATATTAGCCTAACATATTATTGTATACCTCTATCTGTAAAATTCTGTTTATAGTAATAGCCATCTGTATATTATATTCATAGTACATATTCACCTGTAAATTCTGTTTATAGTAATAGCCATCTGTATATTTATTCACTGTACATATTCACCTGTAAATTCAGTTCTGTTTATAGTAAGACAACTCTCTATTTATACATATTTATATATATTCAGTACATATCCATGTCCTGCACTTACGCATCCATTGTATATCCTGCACTTGCTGCTATTGCACTTCTGGTTAGACCTAAACTGCATTTCGTTGCCTTGTACTTGTACTTGTGTAATGACAATAAAGTTGAATCTAATCTAATCTAATCTAATAATAGCAAACTTAAAAGTTTTTGGTACATATCCTAATGACAAAGATGAATTGATATTATTAAGAAGAGGATCTATGACCTCTGGTAGCATCTCTTTTAATAGCCTAGTCGGTACAGGGTCGAGCATACATGTTGTTGATTTTGATGATTTAACGAGTTTAGCCAATTCTTCTTCTCCTATAGCATTGAATGAGTGTAATTTTTCCTCAGTGACACTATAATACTCTGTCTGATGTGATACTGTAGTAGACGGCTGCATGGTTAAAATTTTCTTCCTAATATTATCAATCTTACATGGAAAGAAGTTCAAAAAGTCATTACTGCTGTGCTGTTTACAAACATCAGAAGTTGAAGCTTTATTTTTGGTTAATTTAGCTAAAAACTAGTGAGATTGTGTTTGTTTTCTTCTAAGAGAGTTGACAAATAAACAGATCTAGCAGTTTTTATGGCCTTTCTGTATGTGATCATGCTCTCTTTCCACGAATTACGAAAGACCTCTAGTTTTGTTACATATGCCGAAGCAGTTAAGAAAGTGTCCCATAAGGAAGTGACAGTCAATCCAGAAAGAAGTGGTTGGAACGTTGTACAAAGACAATGTGGCAGTTGTACTAAAATCAGGTAAGATACGCTGGTTGTAAACCAAAATGTGCTCTTTATGGTGGATGTCATCAACTGTTCTGCCCAAACAGACAGGAAAACAGAGAAAATAAAAATCGTTGTTAAGGCTGCAGAGAAGTATCTAGGAGTAAAAGGCCTCAGCTGGGAAGCAGTAGAAGAAACATTAAGTTAGGGACCCCCTAGTTCACAGTCATGGCCTGGTGGCTACTGATGGTAATAGTTATATTGCAATGGAATGCCAGAAGCCTTATCGCTAATGGCCAGGAATTTAAGCAATTTATTTCTACCCTACATTGTAAACCTCAAATCAAATGCATACAGGAAACGTGGTTACAGCCACAATGGGATTTTGTTATCCAAGGATATACTTCGGTGAGAAATGACAGGGAACAAGGCAAAGGTGAAGGTGTAGTGGCATTTATACAAAATGGGATCAATTACAGTATCGTAAACCTAAATAAAAACCAAGAGGCTATAGCTGTCCAAATTTGGTCAGGTAATGAGAGCTTAACAGTAATCAATTTTTACAACCCGTGCAACAGCTTACTGTAGATGTCATGAATGGTGTAGGTGAATACACAAGGGGAAATGATTTGGTGTGGGGATTTTAATGCACACCGTACATTATGGGGTAGTACAAATACTGATAGAAATGGGCTTGTGGGGGAGGAATTTATTGATCATAAAAGTCTGGTTTGTATGAATGATCGAAAAGGAACTCGCTACAACACTACAAACAACACAGAAAGTGTAATAGACCTTACATTAATTTCGAGTGAGACTGCAGGCATCAGCAGGTGGGAAGTTCTTAATCAGTCTTCATTGGGAAGTGACCACTATCCCATAATCATCAAAGTTGGCTTAGAAATATGTCAGGATAAAGGGACAAGTGTCCCGAGCTGGAAACTGGAAAAGGCTGACTGGGAGGCTTTTCAATTTCAGTCAGATGCTCGTGGCACAGATCTACTCTCAGAGCAATTGACAGATGCGGAAGGGTTAAATGCAGCTATTGTCTTAGCTATTGTTCTAACAGCAAAATAAACTATTCCAAAGAGCAAAGGAAATAGTAGCAGGAAGTGTGTACCATGGTGGAATGATACTTGTGATGAAGCAATTAAAACCAGAAGCAAAGCATTTAGGAAGGTAAAGTGCGAGCACAGTATGAAGACACTAGTTGAGTATAAGAAGGCTCAAGCAGTGGTTCGCAGAACAATAAGAACAGCTAAAAGAGTATATTGGAGACAATTTTGCTCTAAAATTGTGAGAGAGACTCGATTAACAGAGATCTGGGGGATGTTCAGATGCATGAGTGGAATAAAGAGGAACTATGAGATGCCAGTGCTAATTAAAAATGATGACGTAGCAATCAACAATGTAGATAAAGCCAAACTTTTAGCCAGTACATGTGTAACAGTTCACAGTTCTAACAATCTTTCATCAGTAGCAAGGCAGTGTAAAGGCTGCACCCTGGCCCAACATCCAGGTATATTAGAACATCAGCCTGCGATAGAGGAAGACCTCGACCTCCCGTTCAACCTGTTTGAGTTAAGGAGAGCGCTCTCAAAGACTAGACAAACGACTCCAGGAAAGGATGATGTGTGCTATGATATGCTGGCCCATATGTCTGATCACACACTGATTTAGTTTTGAGACTCTTTAACTACATTTGGGATACTGGGTGCATTCCATCATCTTAGAAACAATCAGTTATAGTGCCAATACTCAAGCCGGGAAAGCCAACTTCAGACCCATCAAGTTATAGGCCTATAGCCTCCCCAGATAGCAAATAGTCATTGAAACTATATTAAATCAACATTATGTTGTTAACATTAAGTCATTGAATCAACATCGAAATCTGATGTTGATTCAACATTATTTTGCACCCTGTTCTAATATTGAAACAATGTCGAAATCCTGTCCATAGATCAACCGAATATCAATGGTATTTCAATTATCAGGAATATTGAAACAATGTTGAAATTTCAACTGAACTAAGGATCAATGTGATTTCAATGAAATTTCAATCATTATTAAGCCCTAGAAAATGATTGCTAGGCATACGAAAATGTAATGCCATAAATTAAATAGCCTATAATGAATATCCTGATTTATCTACAGCCAGGATGTTGAAAAGTGATGGCACATTTGAAAGCTTGTATGCCTATAGCCTAGCCTAAAACACTGACCACACCACACTATTTAAGGTAAAAACAAATTAATTTATTATTTAATTTTTTGTCCTCTTTAGCCTATTTACAGTTCATGGTCCTCTGACGTCTGAATGATTTGTGGTCCAGTCCCTCCTGCCCGGTCTGGTGCATAGCGCAACCACTTTTTCAAAGCCTGGGCAAAAGTAAATTGGGTGACGGCAACTGTCCCAATCTGCTGTGTAATATCTAAAACCCTTTAGACTTTAAGCTAAACAGAACATATTTGCACACTTGGAAACAAATACAGTAGCCTAGGCCTAGGGTTTTTCAATGATCTGATAAAGCAATTTTTCCAGTGTTGTAGGCTAGCCTATCATGTTCTCCCAACATTCAAAGCACTACATTTCAAATTTCCAAAGATAGGCCACCTTAACTACCTTTTAGAAAGGGAAAATCTGCTTTCCACTCACCAAAGTGGCTTCCGCAAAGGCAGAAACACCATGGACTCACTGTTATACCTAGAGTCAGAAATCCAAAAAGCCAAAACTAATAAAGAAAAGATTATTGCAGTGTTATTTGATGTGGAAAAGGCTTATGATATGGTATGGAAGGAGGGAGGGACTTCTCATTAAGTTGCTTAAGATTGGTGTAGGAGGGAAGACATTTAATTGGGTAAGAAGCTATTAATTTGGCCTGCAAATTCAAGTAAGGGTAGGTAAAGAATATCCGGATGTATTCAACGTAGAAAATGGAATTCCACAGGGCAGTGTATGCAGTCCTATTTTGTTCAATATTATAAATAATGATACTTTTGAGGAGGTAGATGGCTCAGTTGGAAGGTCACTATATGCAGATGATGTTGTACTGTGAGTGAGAGGAAGGAATTTGCAGTTTCTTCAGAAGAAGATGCAAGGGGCATCTTGTAAAACAGGTGGAGCAGTGGATCCTAAAATGGGGATTCAAATTGTCTGTGGCAAAACCCCAGACAATTTGCTTCCATAGCCGGCAGAAGGAAATATTTATTAAATTGTATGGATAGGAACTTCACAAAGCAAGTCTTACAATGAACAGCCTACACGAACACCCGTTTGATCGATCAAACGTAAAACAAACAAAATCAAACGAAAATTACAACAGAAATGCAAATTAACACATATTTGCAAAAAGAAAAGAGAAATATGTTCTGCAATAATATTGGCATGTTAAGCAATTCATCCTCATAAATAATATGGTAAACAGAACGAAATAATGTACAAATAAAAACTGATATTCTCGTCAATGTGTCCGTCTGGCAGAGCAGATATAGATGCAATTAGATAGACAGATAGATAATTAGGGAGATATATCGATAGATAAATAGATAGATAGATGTATTAATTGTCAACTGGGGAAAGTTGTTTTCATAGTAAAATTTCTTCATCAGCTACGGAATCATGGTATTTATGCATATGCCTTTAGTTTTATTTTTGATAAAATAACGTATGACGTAGAGGAGCGCGGGGTTAGTTGTGTGCGCATGTTTTAACTCTTTCCACACATGCCAGAATGACGAAACTTAGTGTATTTACTAGTTACCATATCAACATTATTTAGAGAAAAAATAGCGCCAAAATTAAAAAATCTCTGGAAGATATCACTGAACATGTATTTAACCATAGCAAAAGTAAATTTCTTACTTAAGTTTAGTTTTCATCTGTTTTTTGTGTTTATTTAAAATAAGACAAATCCGATATTATTTTAATCTTATATCTGTTATTTATCACTTGAGATGTTCTTTAATGCTGATCTAACCAGCAGAAGACACGAGCCGCGGGTTAAATCCAAGTTGTGCAGATGGGGTGCGTTGTAACTCTGCGTTCCAATGAGCCCTTATTAGAAATATGCCATTATATTCTATACTTTTATGAATTCTTTTGAGAAACCATGAGAAAAGGGTGAATAATGACAGAGTTAATGTTCAGAAATTATTCATTATTATTATGTTTTGAACTGTGCTGTATAGCTGTATTTAGCGATGTGTTTGTAGTCAAACTCAAAGATGCTTATATTTGACTTAAATTTAATGCCATTATTATATTTAAAAAAGTTAATAATTGTATTTTGTTGACAAAATATTTAAGTTTGTCTTTTTGTTTGATTTTGATATATTTTTTTGATTATATCAGGTCACATTTTAAATGTTATATCAGGTCACATTTCAAATGTTATTTGGTCATGTTACATTGTGCCCCACCACATGTTACAATGTACCCCACCTATGGGGCATCTTGTCCCATTTCACTTCCATTCTTTCGGGGTAAATCAAGAAAAAAGTATATACTGTATTAATGAAACAAAACCACATAATTGTACTAGACGTGTGCAATTAATGTGGGAAACAATAAATTCTCTGAACCCCAAGTGGATTTACACAAACTGAGAAAGTCAAAAAGCGTTATGTCCCGCTCTCCCCTATGTCTCAACCATTCAGAAAGCTGCAAGACATTACATTTGCACTGAACTATTTCCCATTTCTGCGTAGATTATAACCGACATCTGTAGCTTGTCAGATGCAATTAAATGGATGGAAATAAAATGCCCCATCACAATGTGTAATGACGCAAAATGGCTGATCTTGCGCTCTTAGAAGATGTGGCGAATGGAAGGATTCGGATTTATAAAACCGTGCGCACGCACATCCTACGCAGTTTTCCCTTAATAGATCACAATCAATTCTAAATGTAGCGCAGCTTTTGCGGCTTCATGTCACGCCCATAGTTGCCCATAAATAGTCCGTGAAACGCCCACAAGTTAATATTCATCGATTGCGAAATCATGGCAAATACAGAGAGGAAATCAAAAAAACTCAACTTCACTCAATGTGAAGTAGAAATTATCGTTGGCGAGGTGGAAAAGAGGAGAAAAATATTTTTTGGAGGGCACAGTGAGGGCATTAGGCCTACTAATGCCAAAAAGGCACTTGAGGTGCAAAAGGTTGCAGACGCCGTAAATGCTGTAGCCTCACAACCTCGGACCGTGGCCGAAAAAAAAAAGAAATGCTCGGACATCAAAGTCGAGGCAAAAAAGCGTCTAGCGCTCCATCGCCACAGTGTGTCTGCCACGGGTGGGGGAAAGGGGACACCGGAGCTGACCCCTCTTGATGAGAGACTTGCGGCAATTATTGGGGAATCCCTATTAATCCCTATCCCTATTATCTACGTGGAAATGGGAAATAGTTCAGTGCAAATGTAATTTCTTGCAGCTTTCTGAATGGTTGAGACATACGTCATATGTTATTTTATCGAAAATAAAACAAACTAAAGGCATTTGCATGAATACCATGATTCCGTAGCTGATGAAGAAATTTTTACTATGAAAATAACTTTCCCCAGTGGACAATTAATACATCTAGCGGCTAGCCTATCTATTTATCTATATATCTCCCTGATTATCTATCTATCTATCTATCTGTCTATCTAATTGCATCTATATCTGCTCTGCCAGACGGACACATTGACGAGAATATCAGTTTTGTAAATCATTTCGTTCTGTTTACCATATTATTTATGAGGATGAATTGCATAACATGCCAATATTTCACTTTTTTTTTTTTTTTTTGCATTTCTGTTGTAATTTTCGTTTGATTTAGTTTGTTTTACACTGCAGATCGATCAAACGGGTGTTCGTGTAGGCTGTTAATTGCAATACTTGCTTTGTGAAGTCTTCATGTTATTTATGAGAGGCAGTATTGCCATTTCTTTTACACAACGGTCTACAGTTTCACACACTTTCACGTGTTTCTTCCATCTGCCGACGGTGTCGCCATTTCTCATTTCACCCGTTTTTGTGCGTACGCCTGGGTCAGAGCTCGCGTGAAGGACCGCACATTTTCCCGTCAAGTTTGCTTTTTATAAATACCAATTATTGCGTAGAGTGGCGTACGCCTTCTTTTGTGCGTACGCAACGTTTATAAATGAGGCCCCAGGTGAGGATCCACCTGCAGTTTAGCGAATGTACAATCTAAAGTCATAGTCCAAAACCAGGCAGAGCGTCAGAGCACAAGTTATCAGCCCAAACAAACAAAACTCCACAGGGGCGAGACGGTAACTAGAAATCCAAGACACAGGCAGAGATAAACATCAGGAACAGCGAGACTGCTCAGACATTCTGTCAACAACGCGAAAAGGTGTATAAATAGACATAGGTAATGACATGATTAAACAATATACAGCTGCAACCAGTTAAATTATAATGAGCAGAGAGTTCTGGGAATAACAGAGTCTATGGTGACATTAAGGGATGAGGCTGCCATCTGCTGGTACATAATGGCATTAGCAGCTGACAGGTGTAACGCCATCATACTTATAACTGCCAAAAATCCCATTGACAGTTTTGTACCGTACTATGTGCTCTATAAGTTACGTTGAATAAGAAACCATCTGCTAAACTGCTACCAACCAGCTGCATTGAACTTCTGGGGTCTGTGAAGGACATGTTACAATACAGGCTTCAACAGTTCAACTGACCTTAGACATTTCCTTCTTTTTTCCAGAACGAGGAGAATGGCAATGGCAAAGGTAAGTGAATTTGAACCTTAAAATATTGCTCTGCTCTTCATTAATACTATTTAGTGTTGTGATCCTGAAGGATTAAAGTTAGGAAGCGGATCACTCCACACCACTTCATATAATTGTCACTCAAAGTTTTCACCTTACTTTCTTTCATAAGGTGCTGTTGCTGATGGTCTAATTTTATTTTTTCTAAAGCTTCTTGCACAAATAAAGTCACTTGTTCTATTTTTTGTTTTTCCATCTCTATCTGGAACTGCATTTTATGGTGTTGCAGCAGGAGAAGGGCTAGTTCTTTTTGTTGCTCAAAAGACAGCATTTCAACAGAAGATAAAACTCCCTTATTTATGCGAGCTAATCTCAAAACTGTATGAATATTCTAGGCCAATACCATAATGTATCACAACTTTAGTCAGTTGATCCTTTGATAATAGATTTAACAACTGATCAGAAGGACATTCAACAAATTTGTTTATTTCGACAGATGACGTTTAATAATTGCACATAAAGTCCTTACCTTCACAGCTGTAATATAACAAAGGGAAAAACATGTCCTGTAGATTAAACTTCCAACCCTCCCTAATACATTAAAGGGGCTCTATGTAGGTTTTTGACTCTACTAAAGCATAAAAATATCATAATATCTTTGCAGATATTTAAAGCAGCACTAGGTAACTTTTGCTCTCGGGCTCCCCCTACAGTTGTGAAACAGTATTGTCCTCTACTACTGTCGTAAACTGTCATTCTACATCAGCAGATGCATCGCACGTGCATTTGTTGACATGACAACTATGATAGCCCTGAACACTGCAGGAGTTCACATGCAGGTGTTCTGCTTGCGTCGCGTGTGAAATGTCTTCATCCCAGGTACAGTGGCATATGTTTCAGCATGTCATATGAATATAATTTCATGGGTTTTATTTTTTTCAAACGCCAAATGATCGCGATGCTCACGTTTACAAGCCAGCGTCATTGTAGTAGCCTAGTCTATTGGTTCCCGTTTTACAGAATCTATATGATACTTCAATTCAATGTTTGAGTGCTAGGTAATAACCATATATCGTCAATATTATAAAATCAAGCTACCCTAGATGAATCTGCAAATTTGAACAATCGATTTGCATTATAGCTTGAGGAAAGACAAATAAACCAATATCACAGACATGTTAGGTATCCTAAAATATGATTTTGTATGTATTACGTATTTACTTGCAAGAATGTAGCCCCTCCTCCTTCAGCTCACGCCAACGAGCAAACGCTGGCCCAATGTTGATCCTCGTCCTGCCTTTAATCCGATCACTTTCTCGTTTCCTCTTTTTGCTTTCCTCCGACAAAAACTTTGCTTTCTTATTTTTCTGTGCTGCTTCGGCCATGACTATAACATTTGGCAAACAATTATAGTTTTTCTCGCACGTCCGAATTTAAGGAAGTGGGGGTGGGGGTGGAAGTGACGTATATGCTGTAAAGCAGTCGAATTTTGTAGTTCTTTTTTTTCTCGGGTTACTACCCGAAACCCGAAGTTTAAAAGTACGATTAAAAACGATACAGACCCTGTCAGGCTATGGCAGACGTGTCATTCAACCTATTGTAAGTCGATGTATCATCACAAGAGTTTTGAAAATATATTATGTAGGTTGAAAAGTTACCTAGTGCTGCTTTAAGAAACATGCTAAGTTAACATACTTGTTTATCTGAAAAACAATGCTATAGTCAATTATTCTCCTGTGAAAATGTACGTTCCGTGTCGGAACTTCTGTCTTTGTTTTGGTCTGTGTAATACACCCACTGTCAGTTTATCCAATAGTATTTCGGCGACCCGGGTTGCCAGTTGGCGGCAAATACGGCGTATTTCATTTCAATTTAGTCCAGTCATGGAAGCTGCCAAACGAAAGGGGTCCGAGTCAGAGAGCGAACATTCTTGTCCTAAAAAACCTCGGCATCCATCCAAAAAACTGTATGATAAACGTTATACTAAAAGCCTTATAAATATTGGAGATGCGTTTGAGAGATGGAGACAACTTAAAGTAGACAAAGGCTTCAAAACGAATGCTGAGATGGCTAATTTTCTCTTTGACAGGTAAGTAATTAGCCAAAGTCAGTTAGTTAATGTATACTAGTAGGAATATTTGAAGTAAATTCCAACATTCAGACAGTACTTGCATTTACACTGTTTCATGATACCTGGTTGTTAAGACAGCGTGTATTCGTGTGAGTGGCCGACTAGTGCGGAGGTGCAGATGGGTCATGCCTGTTTATCACATCGGTAACAACCGTGACAGAAAAATACGGAAACTACAAATACAAGTTTTTATTTAATTTACGAATGCATTTTGCAACTGAATAAGTTGATGTTGTTTTATCATGCTAACGTACATTGCTAGGTTGACTGTTATATATATATAGCACTTATATATAATTTTTTTAGCTACGAGGGTCCA
Source organism: Gobio occitaniae (assembly GCA_033150135.1). Classification (NCBI taxonomy): domain Eukaryota; kingdom Metazoa; phylum Chordata; class Actinopteri; order Cypriniformes; family Gobionidae; genus Gobio; species Gobio occitaniae. Next base: position 35,794 of record JARQWZ010007047.1, read on the forward strand.
CGCACCTCAAACCCGTGTAAAAATCTCAAGCATTACTTGAGGGCACCTGCACTGTCTAATATTGACTATCCATCAAGTGGAATAATTTCATAACGGTCCAGTATCTGATTCGATATTCGTTTTCAAACCAAACTGTGAAGTGTATACTATGAATACATAAGTATGCTACTAAAAGTAAGTTTGATGTTATGCATTAGATTTAAAAGTAAGAAATAAATTAATAGTATTTTAAACCTCACAATGAATAAGTCACAAAAAACACATTACGGTTTAGCTACGACTTGATTACGGTTACAACTGTGGGCGGCTCAATATGTGCAGCCTCCGATATGAAACGTGAATTCAGAGTTATAAAAATCCATATGTTACCTTTACAGCATGTTGTCACACTCCCCTTACCATTCATAAATACATTGTTAAGTTATCAACAAAATATACATCTAACATGCTGCAGGTAAATAAAGGGAAGGTGGACACTGGTGTAAGAAAATTAGTACACTTTATTTCTTGTTACACATCAGCATATATATCTTTTTACTCAAATATGACACACTAAAAGGGCATGATGAACTGCACCTGGGGCAAGGCATATAATAAACCCTATAAAAGTTTTAAAACTCAATACTTCACACTCAAGTAAATTTGTCACACCACAAATTAGCCAATCACCATAAACGTGGTACACTGCAAAACCACACACACTACTGTGAAAAAGGGAATTATTGCACACTGCCCAATAATGTAAAAAAAGGGGATAACAAAAGGTAACAAAAACCACACACAATAAAAATAAACAAACCTAAAAAGAAATACAATAAAGAAACAAAAATATAAAACAATAACAACAATACAAAGGAGTCTCTTTCCCCCGCTCCACTGGGCGCTTAGTTTAGACAACCAAAAGCAAACACGTTAATTTTCTGTAATGTGGAGGTAAAAGAAAACAGTGGCTGACAAACTCCTACAAATGAGTAAAAACAATCATGAGATACATTTACCGTTGGTAAGGAATATTCATACCTGCATATGAAGACACCAATAAAGACTGCACAATTGTGTCCTTGAAAACACGACCTCGCGTCACTTCACTGTTATAAAAAAGCAACAGATCAAAATACAAAATATATACTTATATACCGAGTCATTTTGTACCCACCACTTTTTTTTTTGGAAAACCTCGAGTTCAATTTTACGGTGACGCATTGCTGCCACATACATATTATTTTTTTCACTCAATTATGTCGTAATAACGAGATCTTATGTCGTTTTAACGACATCTTTTCTCATAATAACGAGATCGTATGTCATTAAAACAACATATTAAAACGAGACATATTTTTTCTTGTTAAAACGACATATATTTTTCTCCTAATAAGGGCATGTGTTGTATAGTGATGTGTGTAGGATATATATCTGTATCCACATTAGAGAATTTATTTAGCCCATGCCTTTGTCACACTTATTTGAAAAGCAGAAAAATAGGCTCATTCGCTGCCTGTATCAGTGGCAGTGCCCACAGCACGAAATTGTTGTAATGTATTGATGTAGCCTACAGTTCTGCCATGGGTAGCAGGTGCCATGGACCCGCTCATGATTAGCATAACGAGGGGACCCCGGTGCAGCCACGAAATATCATAACTATCTATAGGCCTACTGTAATTAAGTCATTCAAGAAATGTATTAAAAAGAAAGACGCTTTCAGTCTTACTCAAAGGCCGCGGAAAAAGGCGCAGTGCGATCGTTACGCACATCAATCCATTCCCGGGGTGCGTATTTTGGTTTCTTATGTATTAAATATACAGGCAATTAGTTTATGAAACCTTGATCAAAATTTAAATACAATTTATAGAAAACAAAATTCACTTTAAAGAAATGATTTCTGCAAAACAACACTCAATAAAAAATGTCTCCAGACATATTGCACGTCTTATAGCCTATCTTACTCATGCTGCTCACTTTTCATCATCAACATATTAAATTAAAACAATAATATAATAGGCTAATATTTAAAACATATAGCCTAACTATGAATCTAAATAGGCTATGTTTTGCATGTATATAGCCTCCTCCACTCCAAACGCTTCGAAAAATGTATTTTGTTTATTAAACGCAAAGTTTTTAATTTCAAATTTAATTTCTAAATTCAGTTCATATTTCCAACAAACGAAATTCCGAGCCAAAATAACGAAGTGGTAAAAAAAAAATGAAAAAATGAAAAAATATTAAAGAATTTGCGGGGCGCTTTCGTCGGCATGAGTAAGATAAGCTATAAGACTCGCAATATGTCTGGAGACATGGAGTGGGGTCAGACATGATTTTTATTGAGTGTTGTTTTGCAGAAATCATTTCTTTAAAGTGAATTTCGTTTTCTATAAATTGTATTTTAATTTTGATCAAGGTTTTATAAACTAATTGCCTGTATATTTAATACAGAAGAAGCAAAATAAGAACGCCGGGAATGGATTGACGTGCGTAACGAGCCCACTGGCCATGTTTCCGCTGCCTCTTGAGTAAGGCTGAAAGCGTCTTTCTCTTTAATACATTTCTAGAATATATGTATTACAGTATAACATACAATATATTACAGTAGGCCTATTATAGATAGTTATGATATTTGTGCACCGGGGTCCGTAATTTCAAGGTTAAAGTTATGCCACTGATGCTGAACATGAGCAGTCCATGGCACCTGTTACCCGTGGCTGAAACTGCAGGCTCCATCAATAAATTACAATACTTTCGTGCTATGGACACTGCCGCTGATACAGGCAGTGGAAGAGCCTATTTTACACTGAGCTTGCTTCTGCTTTTCAGACATGGAAGTGTGACAAAGGCATGAGCTATTTGAATTCTCTAATGTGGGATACAGGCATATTTTGTACACACCACTGTACAACACATGTCCTTATTAGGAGAAAATATATGTCGTTTTAACAAGAAAAAATGTTTTTAACGACATAAGATCTCGTTATTATGACATAATTGAGTGGAAAAAATAATATGTATGTGGCAGCAATGCGTCACCGTAAATTTAGCCGTTCTGCTGCTTTAGCTAGTTACGGTTTGCGTTCGTACAGCAGCAAGCATTGGTGGAGATGATCGTGGAGTAGTTAGTATCTTGTTTAATTATTGTTTGAATCTATTGCTGAATTCTGGAATAGATGTGATGATGATGATGATGATGATGAGGATTGGATGCTTTCAAGTTTTGGTCAAATGCCTGATGTAGATTGGATGGATGCATGTTGTTGTGAATTGAGAGCAGTCCGTTCATCTGTGCGACACGTATTTTTGCTTTTTCAATCTTGGCAAAATTTGTAGTGCAGAAGTTGTGTTGTGTTGTGTGTAGATATGGTCAAAATGTACTGTGAATTAAATCAAATTATTACACGGCTTGGTTGAATTCCTCTGTAACACACTGCGGTGTGTTTTATTTCTTGATATCAGACCGCTGCTAAGTATAGGCGGTTTTCAACGGCAACAACATAAACAAACGTTACTGCGCATGCACGCTTTTGTGGCCCAAACTTAACTTCCGGTAGACTTCCGCAAAGAATCAACAACAACAGAGGCTGCGTTATCTTTCTTATGCGCTATCATCTTTCATTTTAATTGGGCAGCATTATCTTAATTTACATGTTTTTATCGTTTCAGCATGTTTATTATAAATAATCTCCCGTTTCTGTCTGCAATATAGAGTGGGGGAAACGCCCCCCTTAAAGGGTTAGTTCACCCAAAAATGTAAATTCATACATTAATTACTCACCCTCATGTCGACCCTAAACCGTAAAGACCGTAGAGAAGAAGAGAAATATCTTAAGTTGTGTTCCGAAGATGAGCGAAGGTCTTACAGGTTTGGAACGACATGAGGGAGAGTAATAATGACAGAATACATTTTTTTTGGTGAACTAACCCTTAAAAGATCGTGTAATGCTGTTTTCTGTACAGTAGGCTATCTATAAATGCTTGCGCGCTCACCTTCAATCATGCAATGCATCGGAATAACATGTTTCGTTGTTTCATAACATAAGATTAGTGTTGGGAAAGTTAACATGTAGATAAAGTAACGTTAACCTATTTGAGATTGATTGTATGAATGCATCACAAAAAATCCCGTGCTCTATGGGCACTGCCATTAATAGAGGACGAAGCGAAAGTTGTTTTGCACTCCGTGATAAAGGCACATTTAAATATTTTGCGGGAAACATAAATCCGATCAGTTGTCCAGATGGCGACCACTTGATGTGAACAAATGTAAACTCGCCGTGTCCTGATTGACTGATGATCACGGTGCTCGCATGTTAATGCCAAGTGTAACATTAAACACAGCCAGAAATAAGTCACCTCTAGAGTAGATTATTTCTGATAACAAGCAAAATAAATAACAAGTAAATTACATAAGACATACAGTTGTAACAACAATGAGTTTCGGGGAATAATTAATTCAAATGGTATAAATATTTCATGAGTCTATGAATATGATTTGCTTGTTGTACAGACAATATCAACGTATAACGGAACCTTTAATCATTTAAAAGTAACCTTTATCCAAATTGATTTCTTTATCAATTATCAATCTTACCAACCTTAAGAAACATTAATCTGCTTGATCAGGACAAATAATATCTCTTATGTTTGTACAATTTGTATTACTGAAGTAGTAATACAAGAAAATCAAGCTTAAATGGGTAGCTAAAATCTTACGTCTCATTGACTTCGATATTTGTGAGCAAAACAATATGGATTCACTTCAATGCAATCATTGGGTTTTAATTAAAACAACTACAGTTTACAAAGCTACGATTCACACGGGGGAAATATGCATATATATGTAGGAGAAAACAAACAATATGGTACAAACGAGGAAAAATGAAACTTAACGAATAAGGGAAAAAGAATGATGGAAAGAGAGAATTAACAAGAGAGAGAGAGAGAGAGAGAGAGAGAGAGAGAGAGAGAAAGACAGAGAGACAGAGAGAGAGAGAGAGAGAGAGAGAGAGAGAGAGAGGAGCGAGAGACGAGAGAGAGAGAGAGAGAGAGAGAGAGAGAGAGAGAGAGAGAGGAAGAGAGAGAGAGAGAGAGAGAGAGAGAGAGAGAGAGAGAGAGAGAGAGAGAGGAGAGAGAGAGACAGACAGCTTCACAGCAATTTCACAAGAGCCCCTCAAGAAATTCATAGTCCCGTGAACGGGAATAATTCAGACAACCTTTTCCAAGCAGTTTGATTGTGAAATAGAATACTTGCATTACTACGGCTTCTCGTGTAAGTGTCTGAGTTCGAATCGTCGGGGAAGTTTGCTAAGGATTTGCGGGTCCCAGGAGAACTTCTTTGAAGTTTAGGAAAGTTGCTCCAGAAGTCTGCCGGTTTCTCTCTCCGTGCGGGGAGGCCTTCTCTCAGGGTTGGGAAGACCAGGGTTGGTCTTCCCCTCCATGGCGAAAATGCCAAGAGGTCCTTTCCTTGTGGTGGCGAGAATGCAAAGAGTTGATGGTCGCTCCTGTTCTTATAGAGGGGGATGGCCGACGCCCAAAGAGTTCAATGCTCCAATCTCTTGCGGCTACACGATGACGCCTCGGATCTAATCAGCGTAGATGATTACATCAACGCACAGGCCCTTTGTTTAAGTATGATGATTTGATTAGAAAAGTCACAGAGGGCTGTGAGGTGTTCAGACTTTGGCCTTCCTGCCCAGATGATTGATTGAATCAATTACTGTTACAGGTACCCCTTTTTTGTCGGATGATGTCCTATGGTCATTATCGGACAACCCCATTCACAAATGGTCGGGATGACAGGTGAATCGAGGACGGTTGGATAGCAGGTGTTCGTTATGGCTGAGGAGCCAGCTCGATGGCGTGGTACCCTCCCCTCCAGGGGTTTCCATCGGAGACCTCCAGACACAGCTGTCGTGAGTTTGGCTGTAGAGGTTCTCATCTCGTTGAACTTTCTGTACAGGGAGAAAGGCTATGCCCTAGGGGTTAGGGTATTGCCGATGATCATGCAGATACATAGCGCAGTGTCAGCTGCGGTCCAGGTTTGGACAACAGGCGAGAGGTATTCAGGATAGGCAATCGGGACAATGCTTGGAGGGCTGTGTCGAGGGGAGCAAATGTCAATGAGCTGAGGCCCCCCCTTTTTCAATCCACCGTTCTAGTTCTGGATCTTAGGGTGACATTGTGGGTCCTTGAAAAAGGCTGGGGATTTCTAGCTCTGACTGATACTCTTCACTCGGAAGATGGGTACAAAGCCAAAATCGTCTAGGTAGAGGAATGGCCCCTCGGCGGTACTTGGATCCACATTGCTCCTGGTCAATCAAGTTGATACGGGTGGCGGTGTCATGCTGGTCGTAGATCAGCGTAGCGGTACGCAGCGGAGTGTTGACAAGCCACCTGTCACCTACCGATCTCTGCCTGCGGTCTCGGTGACTTGGGTACGAGGCGTGGCGTCGGTTAGGGCAGCGTGGGTGTCGCTGATCATCAGTTGCAGTCCGCAGATTCCTTCGGTGTTGTCTCTGAGGAAGGGGCTTGCTAGGGCAGTGAATGTCTTTAGTCAGGGTACACATGTGCAGGTTCGGGGCTAAGTACAGCTGTTGTATCGCTGTCGTGGTAGGCGACCACCTCGGAAGTGCGCACCTTAAGGGTGTGTGTTACCCTTCCAAAAGCCCACATTGATAATGTCTTTGAGTCGATAGACTGTCATCTTCTCCAGTTGGTTGAGCATGTGCTTTGACATCGGCCTCTGCATGGAGGAGAGAGTTCCTCTGTCCACCGGGGCACCGGCCCAGCTGTACTGGGGCTACTGCGTGGGGGTAGTGTGCTCTGTAGACGTTGCGAGGGTCGAGTGTCGAACGTACACTTTCTGGGTGTGCGGTCCGGCAATTGGTGATCAGGAGGTATGCTGTGGTTTGGGCGGTGTCGTTGGGTGCTGGGCAGGCACTCTACCCATTTGGTACACTGGCACATCCACCTTGAGGAAGTACTTGTTGCCTCTTGCGGACATGGGCAGTGGTCCCACCCAGTCCATTTGTAGGTCTGACC
>JARQWZ010007048.1:0-2500 GCA_033150135.1 Gobio occitaniae
CCTCTAACTCTCGCTATCTCTGCCTCCGCTCTGATGGCTCTTCAGTCCTCCTGTTCTTCCTCTAACTCTCTCTATCTCTGCCTCCGCTCTGATGGCTCTTCAGTCCTCCTGTTCCTCCTCTAACTCTGGCTATCTCTGCCTCCGCTCTGATGGCTCTTCAGTCCTCCTGTTCCTCCTCTAACTCTCTCTATCTCTGCCTCCGCTCTGATGGCTCTTCAGTCCTCCTGTTCCTCCTCTAACTCTCTCTATCTCTGCCTCCGCTCTGATGGCTCTTCAGTCCTCCTGTTCCTCCTCTAACTCTCTCTATCTCTGCCTCCGCTCTGATGGCTCTTCAGTCCTCCTGTTCCTCCTCTAACTCTCTCTATCTCTGCCTCCGCTCTGATGGCTCTTCAGTCCTCCTGTTCCTCCTCTAACTCTCGCTATCTCTGCCTCCGCTCTGATGGCTCTTCAGTCCTCCTGTTCCTCCTCTAACTCTCGCTATCTCTGCCTCCGCTCTGATGGCTCTTCAGTCCTCCTGTTCCTCCTCTAACTCTCGCTATCTCTGCCTCCGCTCTGATGGCTCTTCAGTCCTCCTGTTCCTCCTCTAACGCTCGCTATCTCTGCCTCCGCTCTGATGGCTCTTCAGTCCTCCTGATCCTCCTCTAACTCTCACTATCTCTGCCTCCGCTCTGATGGCTCTTCAGTCCTCCTGTTCCTCCTCTAACTCTCGCTATCTCTGCCTCCGCTCTGATGGCTCTTCCGTCCTCCTGTTCCTCCTCTAACTCTCGCTATCTCTGCCTCCGCTCTGATGGCTCTTCAGTCCTCCTGTTCCTCCTCTAACTCTCGCTATCTCTGCCTCCGCTCTGATGGCTCTTCAGTCCTCCTGTTCCTCCTCTAACTCTCGCTATCTCTGCCTCCGCTCTGATGGCTCTTCAGTCCTCCTGTTCCTCCTCTAACTCTCGCTATCTCTGCCTCCGCTCTGATGGCTCTTCAATCCTCCTGTTCCTCCTCTAACTCTCTCTATCTCTGCCTCCGCTCTGATGGCTCTTCAATCCTCCTGTTCCTCCTCTAACTCTGGCTATCTCTGCCTCCGCTCTGATGGCTCTTCAGTCCTCCTGTTCCTCCTCTAACGCTCGCTATCTCTGCCTCCGCTCTGATGGCTCTTCAGTCCTCCTGTTCCTCCTCTAACTCTCTCTATCTCTGCCTCCGCTCTGATGGCTCTTCAATCCTCCTGTTCCTCCTCTAACTCTGGCTATCTCTGCCTCCGCTCTGATGGCTCTTCAGTCCTCCTGTTCCTCCTCTAACTCTCTCTATCTCTGCCTCCGCTCTGATGGCTCTTCAATCCTCCTGTTCCTCCTCTAACTCTGGCTATCTCTGCCTCCGCTCTGATGGCTCTTCAATCCTCCTGTTCCTCCTCTAACTCTCTCTATCTCTGCCTCCGCTCTGATGGCTCTTCAATCCTCCTGTTCCTCCTCTAACTCTGGCTATCTCTGCCTCCGCTCTGATGGCTCTTCAGTCCTCCTGTTCCTCCTCTAACGCTCGCTATCTCTGCCTCCGCTCTGATGGCTCTTCAGTCCTCCTGTTCCTCCTCTAACTCTCTCTATCTCTGCCTCCGCTCTGATGGCTCTTCAGTCCTCCTGTTCCTCCTCTAACTCTGGCTATCTCTGCCTCCGCTCTGATGGCTCTTCAGTCCTCCTGTTCCTCCTCTAACTCTGGCTATCTCTGCCTCCGCTCTGATGGCTCTTCAGTCCTCCTGTTCCTCCTCTAACTCTCGCTATCTCTGCCTCCGCTCTGATGGCTCTTCAGTCCTCCTGTTCCTCCTCTAACTCTCGCTATCTCTGCCTCCGCTCTGATGGCTCTTCAGTCCTCCTGTTCCTCCTCTAACTCTGGCTATCTATGCCTCCGCTCTGATGGCTCTTCAGTCCTCCTGTTCCTCCTCTAACTCTCGCTATCTCTTTTAGTTAATTTATTAAGTCTAGACATTTTTCTCATGAGGCATAAAGGGACTGTATAGATAGTTTTGATAAACAAGTTATTTAAAGTAATTTAATCTGTGAACAGATTTATATCAATCATATTTATATAATCGGGAGTCGTTGTTATGTGTTGACCGAGCGTTTGCATATCCATAAAGCAAGTTTTTGATCATAATTAAATAAAAATCGGTAAACTCAATAAAAACAACAAATATGCGTTAAGCATTGTCAGGGCTGTGGAATATGTTGAGGAGCTGGCAGTATCTGAGAAAGACGCGGGTCCCGCGAGCCCCTGTGGGGGACAGGTGTGTGTGTGTGTGTGTGTGTGTGTGTGTTGAGGATCCTCAGGAGCGCCTGATGTGGACAGGTGTGTGTGAAGAGTTTGTTGTGGATCCTCAGGCCTTGAGGACTGAGCTCTTTGAAGGGCAGAATCACAGCCTCTCGTGTGTGTGTGTGTGTGTGTGTGTGTGTGTGTGTGTGTGTGTGTGTGTGTGTGTGTGTGTGTGTGGGGCGGTGCTGTCAGCGACTCCTTCAGAAGTGAGAGC
>JARQWZ010007048.1:7500-10000 GCA_033150135.1 Gobio occitaniae
ATTCAATCGCTGAATCACTAACACACTTTGAGAGGCGTTATGGTTCTGCTGTGATCTTTGTTTGGAACTATTTTCGCTGCTGAAATAGAGCAAAAACAGTGAATATTGCATCTAAAATGTAAGTGACTTAATGTAAATTAATTGTTTATTGAACTGTCATATGAAATCAGTGTCATGTTCAGTCGTGATGGTATTCAGGAAAACACACTCTTGTTAGTGTAATGTTGCTTAACGTTATCATATGTTATAAATATAAAAACTGCACAATTTGAACTGTGTATGTGAACTGAGTTTCTGTGTGTGAGCGGCGCTCATTTGTTTTTGATTTTCTCCTCGAGCCTCAACAGCTCAACCTTATTAACGTCAGTTAGTTGTATATTATCCACTATTGATCTCCACTTACGCTGATGAAGAATCATTATTTGCACTTTGGTGATTCCCTAGTTATTTTTTGTTTTGACATTTTTCTCAGGATACTCGTCCGTCGGGCAAGTCAAATAATTTTACACTTGCCCCTTCAAAAAAAACACTTGTCCCGGACAAGCGTTAATGTCGAGCCCTGATATAAAGTAAAGTTACATATTGTTGACCATGTTTTTAAGTCATTTCACTATTTACCACGATACACTATGGCTGTTATAGAATTAAATTAAATCAGTATCAACAAAATCCATCTCACCATTTATCAAAATCCACTTACACTGTAATTACAATTGCCTAAATAATGTAATGAGATCTTTAGATTTATGTTCTAAATATAATATTTTAATTATAGAAATATGAAGTGTTGGGAAAATGTAATTATTCCAGGCCAACTATAAAATTGGCGGCGTGAGTGGATTCTAGAATCATTCAACGAATTAGTTCTAACCGACTGTTCAAAAACAGGGAATTATTCGAGAACGAAACCTATACTTTGTTTGAATCTATTTTTGTTGGAAAAATATAGCAAAACTGTAAAAAATGACCACTTGTTGTTTATTGAACTGTTGCATAAAATTAATATTGCATTTTGCAATCGTGCTGATATCGGCTACTCTGGAAAATAGCACTCTTGCTCATATGATATTGCTTAACTCATAATTTCCTCTTTAATTACTTCCAAACGAATGTTTCTTTTTTTGTTCGTTATTAGCCTATTTTTAATGAAAATACACAACAATAAAATAGTACAATAAAAAAACTTGCGTAGGCTATATTAAACTTTTGTTTAAAAAACTTTTTGCTGCATACTCCTCTGGCACTGGGTAGTTGCGCTCCTGCACACACACACACACACACACACACACACACACACACACACACACACTAGATCAGTGCAGATCTCACTGCAACTTTCCTTTAGTTTCTTTAGTCTTGTGGGAGAGCGTCTGGTGTCTGTGGGAAGTCGTGTGTCAAATGCGTTTCCTTAAACCCATCCGCTGGTGCGTGTGTGTGTGTGTGTGTGTGTGTGTGTGTGTGTGTGTGTGTGTGTGTGTCTTTCAGCTGGCTCCAAAACATCAGAGAAAGTCCTGACGCCTGTTCAGGGAACATCGAGTCCCAAAATCAACGGTGAGTGTGTCAAACGCCACATCTCAGACTTGCACATGTTAATATGAAGCTGTGTCTCGGGAATCATATGGATAAAGTGTCTGATATCAGGGGAGGGGCTAGCATCTGACAACTAGCCAATCAGAGACGCTCTCTGCCTGTCAATCAAAAGAAGAAGCTCAATGCTTACAGCGTCAAACATGGACAAATGAGCACCTGAGCAGTGTTTGAATGCAGAAACTGTGAATGATGTTGTGTTTTATGAACATTGGTGTGTATTAGCATGTTGATGTTGCTTTATGAAATCAGTGAAGATGCAGAGATGATGAGTTACACTGATGGTTGAAGAGCTGTGTGTCAAAGGCACATTACAGGACAAAACCACCGCAACAAGTGCCACAAAGAACTTATTTCATCAAATGGCAGAAACATGATTAACAAAACTTGAACATTATTATAAAAAAATAAATATATTTTTTGCTTTTCTAAAATGGCAGCAACAGCAATATAATAAACAAAATATGATCACAATTATAAATCAATCAATCAATAAAATATAATCGTAATTATTCATAAATAAATATTATTGCTTTCATAAAATCGCAACAGCAATATGATGAACAAAATATGATAATAATTATAAATAAATAAATAAATAAATAAATAAAATATGATTATAAATAAATAAATAAAATATTATCATAATTATAAATAAATAATATAATCATAATTATAAATTAATTAATTAATTAATAAATATGATTATAAATAAATAAATAAATAAAATATGATCATCATTATGAATAAAATGTGATCATAATTATGACTAAATAAATAAAATATTATCATAGTTATGAATAAATAAATAAATTATTATCAAAATCATACATAAATATTATTGCTTTCATAAAATCACAACAGCAATATGATGAACAAAATATGATCATAATAATAAATAAATAAACTGTGA
>JARQWZ010007048.1:17500-40000 GCA_033150135.1 Gobio occitaniae
TGCGAGCGAGTGTGCGAGCGAGTGTGCGTGCGATTGTGCGTGCGAGTGTGCATGGGAGTGTGCGTGTGAGTGTGTGTGCGAGCGAATGTGCGAGCGAGTGTGCGAGCGAGTGTGCGTGGGAGTGTGTATGTGTGTTTTTGAGCGATTGTTAGTGTGCGTGTGAGTGTGCGTGTGAGTGCGTGTGAGTGTGCGTGTGCGTGTGAGTGTGCGAGCGAGTGTGCTTGTGAGTGTGTGTGCAAGCGAGTGTGCGTGCGAGTGTGCGTGTGAATGCGTGTGAGTGTGCGAGGGAGTGTGTGTGTGTGTGTGTGTGTTTTCGAGCGATTGTTAGTGTGCGTGCGAGTGTGCGAGCGAGTGTGCGTGGGAGTGTGTGTGTGTGTGTTTTTGAGCGATTGTTAGTGTGCGTGTGAGTGTGCGTGTGCGTAGGAGTGTGCGTGTGAGTGTGTGTGCAAGCGAGTGTGTGTGTGAGTGTGCATGCGAGTGTGCATGTGAATGTGCGAGTGTGCGAGCGAGTGTGCGTGCTAGTGTGCGTGCGAGTGTGCGTGGGAGTGTGTGTGTGTGTGTGTGTGTTTTTGAGCTATTGTTAGTGTGCGTGCGAGTGTGCGTGTGAGTGTGTGAGTGTGCGTGTGAGTGTGCGAGCGAGTGTGCGTGGGAGTGTGCGTGAGAGTGTGTGTGCAAGCGAGTGTGCGTGTGAGTGTGCATGCGAGTGTGCTTGCGAATGTGCGAGTGTACGAGTGTGCGTGCGAGTGTGCGTGCGAGTGTGCGTGCGAGTGTGCGAGCGAGTGTGCGTGCGAGTGTGCGTGCGAGTGTGCGAGCGAGTGTGCGAGCGAGTGTGCGTGCATGGGAGTGTGCGTGTGCCAGTGAGTGTGCGTGTGAGTGTGCGAGCGAGTGTGCGTGAGAGTGTGCGTGTGAGTGTGTGTGCAAGCGAGTGTGCGTGTGAGTGTGCATGCGAGTGTGCTTGCGAATGTGCGAGTGTACGAGTGTGCGTGCGAGTGAGCGTGCGAGTGTGCGTGCGAGTGTGCGAGCGAGTGTGCGTGCTAGTGTGCGAGCGAGTGTGCGAGCGAGTGTGCGTGCGAGTGAGTGTGCGAGTGAGTGTGCGAGTGAGTGAGTGTGCGAGTGTGCGTGCGTGGGAGTGTGCGAGCGAGTGTGCGAGCGAGTGTGCGTGCGTGGGAGTGTGCGTGTGCCAGTGAGTGTGCGAGCGAGTGTGCGAGCGAGTGTGCGAGCGAGTGAGTGTGCGAGTGAGTGTGCGAGTGAGTGAGTGTGCGAGTGAGTGAGTGTGCGAGTGAGTGAGTGTGCGAGTGTGTGTAAGTGAGTGTGAGTGTGAGAGTGTGTTTGTGTGAGTGTGTGCGTGAGTGTGCGCGAGTGTGTGTGCGCGAGTGTGTGAGTGAGAGAGTGTGAGTGTATGAGTGAGTGTGAGTGTATGAGTGTGAGTGTGATTGAGTGTGTGTGCGAGTGTGCGCATGTGTGCGTGTGTGTGTGAGTGTGTGCGCGAGTGTGTGCGAGTGTGCGCATGTGTGCGTGTGTGTGTGTGTGTGCGAGTGAGTGTGAGTGAGTGTGCATGTGTGAGTGTGCGAGTGTGAGTGAGTGTGTGTGTGTGTGTGTGAGTGAGTGAGTGAGTGTGTGAGTGAGTGTGTGAGTGAGTGTGTGAGTGAGTGTGTGAGTGAGTGTGTGAGTGAGTGTGTGAGTGAGTGTGTGAGTGAGTGTGTGAGTGAGTGTTTGAGTGAGTGTATGAGTGTGAGTGTGTGCGCGAGTGTGTGCGAGTGTGCGCAAGTGTGTGTGTGTGTGTGTGTGTGTGTGTGTGTGTGTGCGCAAGTGTGAGAGTGAGTGAGTGTGTGAGTGAGTGAGTGAGTGTTTACACACATACACATTTGATTATAATAAGAGCAGATCTTTCATAATATTTTGCATAACACATTTATGTAACAACAAATAAATCCCACTTGCATGCGGCTTTATTTTAATCGGATCTCTTTGTATTCAAACTGTTATGGGCTGAACTAAACGTGATTCTGTCCCTCATGCATCATTCAGGTCTGAACATAGTGGAGGCCACCAAGAGCCCGGAGATCCCCGCCCGCACCAACAGCAGCTCTGTGGCCGTCGCCATTCTCGTGCCTTTCTTTGCCCTGATTTGTGCCGGCTTTGGGTTCTACCTGTACAAGCAGAGGTAGGTGCGCTGACATTACTGATGAGAGAGACGAGGAATCCTGATGCCTGATGCTCTTCTCCCTCTGGTTTGACCGCAGGAAGTCTGATAAAGCGGAGTTCAGCGGCTGCTCAGTGCATGAAAACAACAACGGTCAGGCCACGTTCGAAAACCCCATGTACAACACCACCTCCAAATCCATCGAGGGGAAGGTGGTCCGCTTCGATCCCAATCTCAACACGGTTTGCACAATGGTCTGAGAACCGTCACTTTATGTTCTTTGAGTCTCTTGGAAGCACAGTTTGGGTTCAGGACTCACACCGCAGCTCCGGTTTGCAGGAAAACGTCATGTTCTTCACAGTTCGAGTGGAGAATTATATATTATATACATCTCACTCTGAGAGTGTTGGTTTTGTATTCAAAAGCAAAGAAAACATAAGGTGTGTTTTTTTCCAACGTGAGAAGCGTTCACACATACAGCGATTCCGATGCGTAACTTTAGACATGATCCTGCGATCTCTCGTCACAATCTCTCAGAAGAAAAGGGTCACTGGGGTTTTGGTGTGCGATAAACATCGTCTACGATAATATCATGATTGTTGTTTTAACCCTTAAATACATGACAGTTTCGCCAAACATTCTTACATATTGGGGTCTTTAGCGACCCGGATCTATATCTAACATGGATAGATCTATACCTGTCGCGATAATATACAAAACTCCTGATATTAGAGCAACAATTATAGAAGAATAAAATAAAACATATTTCAGTTTGAGCAGATGTTTTATACCATCATCACTGTTCTCGTCAGAACTCCTTTTCCCAGTACATTCTGCATATGGATCATGTTCGTGAGCTCACGCATATTCTCAAAACTCATTTCCAACGTCTTGAAAATCAATATTTTGATCTTTTCACCAGATCCATCATCAAGTAACATTAATATTTGAATGTGTTCAGTTCTTGCTGTGCAGTAAATCTGAGCCATTTCATGTTTTGCAGATTATAATTATTATTGTTTTGTTTCCTACCTGCAGTAACTGAGTGAACTGACATTCTCAGAAGTCTGACATCGACTATGTGCGCTTTATAGTGCACACTTTCACTGCGTGATTTACTCTATTAAAATGCATTTATAATGCCCTCAATATTCAAGATAAGGGGCAAAAATACCTCTGTATGTCTTTATATTTGTATCATTTAATATACAGAGCATCCGGGAAGTACTCAGCGCTTCACTTTTTCCACATTTTATGTTACAGCCTTATTCCAGAATGGATTAAATTCATGATTTTCCTCACAATTACCCCATAATGACAACGTGAAAGAAGCTTGTTTGAAATCTTTGCAAATTTATTAAAAAATAAAAACCACAAAGCAGGTAAAAATAAAAACATCAAAGCCTTTGCTCAATACTAGTGTTGTAGTCAAGACCACCTAAACCGAGACCAAGTTGAGACCAAGACAGGGCGAGAACGAGTCAAGACCAAGACCAAGACCAGACCAGCAGTCCTTAAATTCATCTAAAAGATCCATATCTACTAAGACATTCTGAGAAATGTCTTATATTTAATGAATAAACACAATTATAATAGTAAGACACTATAGCGCTGTTACCAATCAAATCACTGACAATAAAACTCATGGCACAGAAGCTGCATCTGAATTGGTTCAATTACGCCTGCATAAATAATGTTCAGATTAATTTAACATTAAAACATTAACAGTCACGGAATCCTTTATTCAACCGATTTGTTCAAAGCAGCTGATTCATTCAATAACGAAACGTTGCCGAATTAGCAAAGACAGTTTAAAATGTAATTTTTTTAATTACCTTATTGTTTATTGAATGTTTTATAAATCAATATCATTTGAAATATTCATGAAAACAGCTCTTTTGCTCTTGTGATATTGCTAAATTATATTCTGTGTTATATTAAAAAACATAATCTCAGAATTTTGTGGGCATTTATGTTAATTTTGGGCATTTTTGAGACAATGCTGCATTGATTTTGAGCCTGGCAGCACAGTAACACAAGAAATCACATTACAAAGAAGTTATTGATTGCATTTTAAGCAGTACTTTTTATATCAAACCACATGAATGATGTTAAATCAGACAACGCACCGGCAATCTAGTGATATCCCAGCAGTTCTAGACTGGCCTTGAGATAAAATCCAGAGTCCGAGACCAAGACAAGACCGAGGAGAAATGCAGTCGAGACCTGGACCTTCAAAAAATGGTTGTAAGACCGGGCTCGAGTACTACAACAGTACTACTCAATACTAGGGGTGTAACGATTCGTTTTAACAACGATTCGATTCGTATCACGATTTGAGGTTGTCGATACGATTCAAGGACGATATTGGTTGATTTAGAACGATACGATCCGAAACGATTCAGTGACTTGAAATCGATTCAGTAACTTTTTAGCCAAAAATTGTGTGACTGAAATAAATATCTGGATTCTGCTCAGTGCAGGTGAAGTTTTCTAGATTCCTGTTGTTTCTTGTAAGGGAATCAGGTATCAATTAATTATGGATATAAACAAACAAGTAAACAACAATTAATGGCAAATGCTTTCAAATTTTATTTGAATAAAGTGCAACCAACAGTTTAGGTTGAATTAACAGGAAGTTAACCTTTTCTGCTCTCATTTTCAATATTCAACACATTTTCAATAAAAGCACAGTAAGTGCAACCAACATTTCAACAGTAGGTTAACCTGCTACTTCTGCTTTTGTTATCCAACATAAAAATATTACAATATTAATATCAAAAATAAAGTGCAACTAACTTCTCTTCAGGTTTAATTAATAGTAGGTTTACCTGCTACTTTTGCTGTTGTTTTACAACATTAAAATTATACAAATACAATATTAATATCAAAAATAAAGTGCAACCAACATTTCTTCAGGTTGAATAAACTGGCTGAACCTGCTACTACTCTCAGTTTAATAAACAAACAATATTTAACAAAGATGAAATGTAACCAACTACTCTTCAATGACTCTACAGATTTCTTTTTCCAAAATATCAACATGATCTGACCGCAGAACACTTCTCTGTGCGTTCACTATGTCGCCAGCAGTACAAAAGCTCGCTCTGCAGGCACACTGGTGTCAGGAATGCACAGGTAACATTAGCAAGGGTTGAAAGTACAGGTAACACGTTACTAACTTAGCTCTTTCTCCTGGTGGCTTGATAATTTCTCGCTGGTTGGCTTCTCCTCTGCCATCCGCCATGCTATGTTTTGTTTTCTTCTGCTGCAGCTGGTGCGTTGCGATGATGTCACAGATAGGCAGACTTAATCGAGTAACGTTTAACGCCTTTATCATTAAAAGTGCTTAGAAAAAACATCCATATAAAGTCTGACGTGCTTAAATCCAATACGTTATTTCCTATGATCGATACAATCGATTGATTACCTTTTAAAACGATGTTAGATCGATATATGTCGTCCGGAAGGCCAACTTGCCGAGCACAGATCGATGTAGTTCGATCATAGGAAAATAAATCGATACATCGATGTAGTAGATGAATCGTTACACCCCTACTCAATACTTTAAGCCTCAAGTCTTTTTGGGTTTGATGCTACAAGCTTGGCACACTATTTTTGGGCAGTTTCCCCGATTCTTCTTTGCAGGACCTCTCAAGCTCCATCAGGTTGGATCCCGATATCTCCAGAGATGTTCAATCGGGTTCAGGTCTGGGCTCTGGCTGGGCCACTCAAGGACTTTTTCAGAGTCGTCCCATAGCCACTCCTTTGTTATCTTGGGTCATTGTCCTGTTGGAAGATGAACCTTCGCCCCAGTCTGAGGTCCAGAGCGCTCTGGAGCAGGTCTTCATCAAGGATTCATCTTTCCCTCGATCCTGACTAGCCTCCCAGTTCCTGCCGCTGAAAAACATCCCCACATCGTTATGCTGCCACCACCAGCTTCACTGTAGGGATGGGATTGACCAGGTGATGAGCGGCGCCTGGTTTCCTCCAGACATGAGTTATATCTGACCAGAGAATTTAATCTCAGAATTTTGTGGGCATTTATATTAATATTGGGCATTTTTGAGACAATGCTGCATTGATTTTGAGCCCGTCAGCACAGGAACACAAGAAATCACATAACAAAGAAGTTATTGATTGCATTTTAAGCAGTACTTTTTATATCAAACCACATGGATGATGTTAAATCAGACAACGCACCGGCAATCTAGTGATATCCCAGCAGTTCTAGACTGGCCTTGAGATAAAATCCAGAGTCCGAGACCAAGACAAGACCGAGGAGAAATGCAGTCGAGACCAGGAACTTAAAAAAATGGTTGTAAGACCAGGCTCGAGTACTACAACAGTACTACTCAATACTTTAAGCCTCAAGTCTTTTGTTATCTTGGGTCATTGTCCTGTTGGAAGATGAACCTTTGCCCCAGTCTGAGGTCTAGAGCGCTCTGGAGCAGGTCTTCATCAAGGATTCATCTTTCCCTCGATCCTGACTAGCCTCCCAGTTCCTGCCGCTGAAAAACGTCCCCACATCGTTATGCTGCCACCACCAGCTTCACTGTAGGGATGGGATTGACCAGGTAATGAGCGGCGCCTGGTTTCCTCCAGACATGAGTTATATCTGACCAGAGAATTTTGTTTCTCATGGTCTGAGAGTCCTACAGGTGCCTTTTGGCAAACTCCAGCCGGGCGGTCATGTGCCTTTTCCTGAGGAGTGTCTTCCGTCTGGCCACTCTATTACACCGGCCTGATTGGTGGAGACCTTCCCCAGATCTGTGCCTCCATACAATCCTGTCTCGGAGGTCAATTCCTTGGACTTCATGGCTTGGTTTGTGCTCATACACTGTTAACTGTGGGACCTTATATAGACAGGCGTGTGCCTTTCCAAATCCTGTCCAATCAGCTGAAGTTACCACAGGTGGACTCCAGTCGAGCTGTAGAAACATCTCAAGGATGATCAGTGGAAACAGGAGCACCTGAGCTCAATGAGTGTCATGGCAAAGGCTGGGAATACTTATATGATTTTATTTGTTTTTTAGTTTTAATAAATGTGCAAATATTTCAAGAACTTTCAGAATGCGCTGAATCTGCAAATTGTATTTTTATGCTTTAGTACAGTCAAAAAAAGCATTTTGTTAGCATATTGCATGTGATAACTCAAAAACAATAAAAAAAAAAAAAATTTTGTCCAGAAATTAAGAAACACATGCAAAAACGAGAGAGAACCAATTAAATATTAATAACTGATTATGTTGTGGACAATGTTTTTTTTTGCATAGTAAAATAAAATCTGTAGCTGCAGTTTGCCAAATAATTTTCAATACCTTCACCAACTTTAGTGTTTTGTTTTCCGCTCATATAAAATATTTTCCCCA
Organism: Gobio occitaniae; assembly: GCA_033150135.1. Lineage (NCBI taxonomy): Eukaryota > Metazoa > Chordata > Actinopteri > Cypriniformes > Gobionidae > Gobio > Gobio occitaniae. The sequence goes on from JARQWZ010007048.1 coordinate 25,016, forward strand.
TATTTTGATGGCCTAATTGAATCTGTAGGGTCATGAAACACAAATATCCCTTTTGCACACTACTGTATGTTTACACACTGCTTAATCCATAACATTAAACTTGAATTAAAACACTATAAAGTAAAAGTAAATGCATAAAGTGACAAAGCGCCTGAAGAAACCTTTTCTTCTGAGAGCGTAGACAAAGCGAAGTTAATGTTCTGTATGATTTCTCTGCTTTAAAAAATGATGCATGGAGAACCGTGTCAGAAATCTTGAGCGTTTAAAAATCCGTTCATGCATTTATAATCCTCGCGTGACGCTTGAGTGCTTCTGCGATTTTTATATTCAAACTCTGCTCGTATGTAGCGGCAGCAAAACTGGTCCTTTGTCAGATTGTCTTGTTTTTACTGATGGCGTGGGATCGACGGCTGTGTGTGTGATCGCTCCACATTCAAGAGGAAACCTCCTCCGCTTTATACATGAGGAACGATTGCTATTACAAATCATTTCCCTCTATGAGTGTTTTAAAGGGGAAGTCAGTTTTTCTCTCTCTCTCAATGTAAGCAAGGCTTTCTGAAGAGCGAAACACTGGTGCTTTCACATCACCATCATCATCATCATCATCATCATCATCATCATCCAGTGGCTGTTCACACAGGAACACGTTCTAGAGCTACAAACTGAACACACAAACGCTCTGAATAAATGAGATGTTTTAATCAGAGCCGTAACTACCATAGACATTAAGACAATAATTAGAAATGGCCAAATTGTCCCCCCCAATATTTGAAAAACTTGTGTTTGGATGACAAAAAGGTTTAAAAGTTACAAAAGGTTTAAAAGTCTGGTCTGCCCGAGCGTCCATCTCCCGCAGTTTCTCCTGAAGCCGATACTGAAGTGAGTTAAAGTGCAGTTCATGGACTGGCCACTAGAGGCAGACTCCAGAAGGAGCAGAATCTCACTGAGCTCATGTTAAAATGGCCAACTTTACAGCAGAAGAACACATGTTTACAGTCTGGGACAAACTGTGCTTTTGGTCTGTACGGCTAATGTTGCCCTTCATGACGACTGTGAGGGGGGAATGTTTTTATAACTCATTCCTTTACATTATATAAAGCCTTAAAGTTCTGCATAATTAAGGGCGTGGCCTCTTTGAGTGACAGGTGGATTGCCGTTTGTCTGCTGTCTGTTAGTCATCAGCTCAGCTCCGCCTACGTCCCGCCTCTTTGCCCATTTTCTGTTATCCGGGAGTGACAAGATGGCGACGGCCAGCTCGACCCGACTTTACTCTTCATAACTGCTCTTCATAATCCTATGAGTGACGTCACGGACACTACGGCCATATTGTTTTACAGTCTATGGGTCTGCCTCAGGTCTAACGGCGCTCGTCAATGTCAAAATGATTGCGATGGCCAATCAAATCAAAGTAGGCGGAGTTTACGTTCACAGTCTTCACACAGACGAGGCTGTCAAACGGCTTATCGCTGTTGCGGAGACTCTATTCTTACCGGTGAAATCACAAAACAAAATGCGCACAAACGTGTCCCTGCTCTTACAATCATTGCACATCTTTAATTTAATGAAGAAAAAAACTATATGAGGGCGGATCAGAACCTGTAACCTTTGACATACAAAAACTCTACCACCAGACCAGTAGGAACGTGAGTGATAATAGCGGATTTATGTATTTATTCACTAACGGGAACTAATGATATTTGACGCAAATTAATGCAAATATTATAGTCCCAAAATGATTATTTCCCAACTGGAATTAGACCTAGAATTTCGTTCACTGTTCTGTTTCTTTATGCTTTTATAAAAATAACAAAATTGGTCCCCGCCCAATGTTCCAGACATGGTTACGGCATTGGTTTTAATGTCTTTGAAAGAGTCTCTTCTGCTCACCAAAGCTGCGTTTATCTGATCCTATGAAGGTTAATCTATGACCAATTAAAGAAAATGTTGGGAATAAATTGTTCTCTAAATGTGAACGTCTAAGCACACAATGAGTGTTAGAGACACTTCAAAGCTTGACAATACAATTTCCAACAGATCTCCATATTTTGGATTGATTTGACAAAAAACAGCTTAAAGTTTGAGATTTGGGAAATCCTGTGAAAGTGATTTTATGATTAAAACAGCACAAATATCTGCCAATGTGTTCATAAAAATCAACTTAACTCAAATGTGAGTCATTTTCATACCCAATGACAGATATTTGTTCTTGTTTTAAGCATAAACTCACTTCATTTGGTCAATTTCTCAGAAAACAAGACTTAATTTCTTCATTTCGCATCGTCTTGATTTAAGGATGTTTTATATATTTACACTGGAAAACAAAAATCAACTTTATGTCTCTATGAAATCTGTGTGTGTTTTCTGGTTTATTGTGCTGTATTCTTCTGGACTCTGCTTTAATGGTCAGATTAAATGTGACGACTCTCGTTCATCTTCTGGACACAAATGAAGAGATTTGTAATGAAATGGAAAGATTGACAGTCTAAGCAACTTCAGAAAGTTCATAAAGAGAAACTGATCCGTACGGATGGAGCGGATTATTCCAGATGTTCTGAAGAGACTCGACGGCTTTATATGATGAAGGAAAGTCTGACATGAGGGCGAGGAAATGACCACAGGATTGTCATTAATGGGTGAGCTGGCCCTTTAAGAGACTGAACTACTTCTGGTTTATTCATACACAATTTGATCCGTATTATACAGTAAATCCCATTTCTATGAATGGATTCGGTCCACTTTTCCTGCATCACAGAAATCATACTCACCATGATATTGAATTTAAGACTTTCTGATTCAATTGAAGACATTTTAAGGCCTTAAATTGTGAAAGGTCAAACTTTTACGACTTTCTTAAGACCCACGGAAACCCTGATACAGTAAAAATAGTGAAATATTTTTGCGGTTCAAATCATCTGTTCTCTATGTGAATATATAGTAAAGTGTAATTTATTCCTGTGATCAAAGCTGAGTTTATCATAATTACTCCAGTCTTCAGTGTCACATGACCCTTCATAAATCACTCGAATATGAAGATTTGATGCTCAGTTATTATTGGTTGTAATATTACCATTTTTACTATATTTTTTTTACCAAATAAATGCAGCTTTGGTGAGCATAAGAAGCTTTTTTATGAACAAAATCTTAATAATCGCAGACTATTGACCGCTGAACACTCATACACCATTGCTTATAAACGCTCGACTGTAAATATACAGATTCATCTTTTATTATTTCAAATCTTCAGTGCATCTTAAAGGTGCACAAAAGCAGAAAATGAGTTGCAGACAAGCAAACACAAACATTGCAGAATGAGTCCTGGATGAACAGTCACTATTTTTGCAGTTGTGTTGAAAGGACACACTTCATCTTTAAATTAGGGATGTGGACTTCTCAAAGAGAACCTGTTATGTGTTGATGTTATTTTCTGGCTCTTCTAGAACAAGTTTTCCAATATTATTTCCTCATATTCTCCATTGTTGCGGCTCCTCTCTTCCCAGTCTGTCAGTAACTCTGTTTACTTCCTGTTTCTGTGAAGCCCCGCCTTCTGAAAGCACACTGTGCTCTGATTGGTCGGCTCTTACCATAACCGGCAGTTTCAACACACGACTAACTAACTCAACCAGGCCCCGCCCCTTTATTCTGCGTATGAATTATTATAATGAGGAATATTGTGACGTTTCTCATGCTCGGACAGCATCATCACACACTAAAGACAGATGCATTACAGCATAATAGGTGCTCTTTGAGTAAGTTCAGCTACATGTCATGTTTTATTTAGATTTATAGTGAATATTCGCACTTTGCTAATAGCAGATGTCCTGCTTCTGAAAGCTCATAACTCATAATAGTGCCTTGTATGATATTTCACAGGTGTTTTGGGGGGAATTTTGTGCTTTCTGTTTATTTATTTATCAGCTACAGTGGTTTAATTGTTCTTTAAAAAGTCACTTTTGCACATACCTGCCAAATATAATCAGATATAGCGTCAGTGCTATGTTTGAGCTCGTTGTGCCGCTGTGTCTCGGTTAATTCACACACACACACACACACACACACACACACACACACACACGTTTGCTCTCGAATCTCATCGGTGATGTGAATATCAAACACTGATGACGCCCTTGTAAATGCATTCATATCAAATGTACAGATATTTAAACTTTTTTGAAAAGAGTTATATTTTTGTGAGAAATTTGTAAAATAAAAAGGTTATGTAAATATCCATTTGTAAATGCCATTTACAAATAAAAAGTAATTTGCTTTTCTACGTCTGCTGCATTATTTCTGTAATAATATTATAATTAAAATATGTATCGGGTTCAGCGGAAATGACTTTCACTTCATACGTGTGCATTTTAATTGTTGAACTGGAATTAGTAATGCGTAATTGCATTATTAGTTTGCTAATTTTGTCTGTTTATTCACTGGTAAATGTAGAAACGGTTCCGTTCGAAGGGTTTTTAATGTCTCTTCTGCTCATTTATTTGATCAAAATATACTAGGGCTGTCAAAAGATTAATCGCGATTAATCGCATCCAAAATAAAAGTTTGTGTTTACATAATATATGTGTGTGTGTACTCTGTTAATTATTATTTATATATAAATACACACACATTCATGTATATATTTAAGAAGAAAAAAAATGTATATATAAAATATTTATATTTATATATATTATAGATTATTTAAATGTATATACAAGCAAATATTTCTTAAATATATACATGAATGTGTGTGTATTTATATATAAATAATAATTAACAGAGTACACACACACATATATTATGTAAACACAAACTTTTATTTTGGATGCGATTAATCGCGATTAATCTTTTGACAGCCCTAAAATATATATATAGTAGTTTTATATACACCGATCAGGCATAACATTATGACTTCCTAATATTGTGCTGGTCCCCTCGAGGCATGGACTCCACTAGAAGGTGTGCTGTGGCACCAAGATGTTAGCAGCAGATCCTTTAAGTCCTGTCAGTTGTGAGGTGGGGCCTCCATGGATCGGACTTGTTTGTTCGGCTCATCCCACAGATGCTCGATTGGATTGAGAGATCTGGGGAATCTCAAAACTCGTTGTTGTGCTCCTCAAACCATTCCTGAAGCATTTGTGCATTATCTGCTGAAAGAGCCACAGCCACAGGGAAAACACATCAACCCTGAGGACAAAATGTTCACTTGCTGCCTAAGATATCTCACCCACCAACAGGAGATCATCATAATGTTATGCCTTACCGTGTATTTCCAGTTAATACATCAGTTTATTTGCAAGGCATCATTTCTACATTTTTCAACTGATGTTGATGTTTTCTATTTTGGGTTGAAAGTGAGTTTGCGTACGGGGATAATATTAGCTCAGTGTTAGGATGCACTCGAGGACTTTAGTGTCTCTCTGTCATTTGGGTCACGTCGATTCTAATCGTGCATGCTTTGCAGAATAGATGTCCTGACGCAGGGTCAGTCCGGCGTGATTCTGCATGATGGATGTTTGGTGGGATCTCTGGGACACTAGCAGGACTTCAAGCGGAGGATCAAACGGATGGTGGGACGTCTACTGCCGAGCTTCAGGCTGGGGATTGAGACGTGCTCAATTATTCATGAGTGAGAGCGAGAGGTTTACAGGCGGAGACGGGCCTCGTAAACAAAGCTGAGGTTGATCAAATAGAGCTCGATACATCAGGACAATTTGTCCAGTCCCTTGTAAATGAAAGTCAGCGAATTAACTGAGGAAGAGAGCAGCCGTTCCGAATGAAATGCAGTGCCTTTGCTTTCACTTTATTAGTGACCTGAGCTGACTAGCCCGTCCCAATTACTGCTGAAACTAATCACTCTGGATGGAGCGGCAGGAAATGACATCACTGATGGGCAGCACAAGAACACGCCCACTAGGGCTGTGACATCCAATGCAGCAGAAGAGGTGTGTTTTCCTTCTTATTTATTGTGTCAGATTTGTGCTCAAAACAAGAAAAAGAAAACAATGGGACATCCATGGAATCTTTCCATTCCAGAAAAGGCTCTTTGGATTGTTCAAATATTCGGTAACACTTTCTATGAAGCCTGTATTTATAATGCATTATAATACATGCGTAATGCCTTATAACATTTATGCATTTAGCAGACACTTTTATCCAAAAGCGTCATAAACATGTGTCATCTGATAAATAATCATAACCGTTACAATACATTATAGTACATACACTCTAAAAAATGCTGGGTTAAAAACAACCCAAGTTGGGTTGAAAATGGACTAACCCAGCGGTTGGGTTAAATGTTTGCTTAAAACAACCCAATTGCTGGGTTAGTCCATTTTCAACCCTACTTGGGTTGTTTTTAACCCAGCATTTTTTAGAGTGTACCTATTTATGGGAATAACTTTTAAGAGTACAATGCATTATAACACCAGATGAAGCCTGCATTATAATGCATCATAAGGGTATTATTAATACATTATAATACATACATAATGCCTTATAAACATGCAGTCATCTGATAAATAATCATAACAGTTACAATACATTATAATACTTACCTATTTATGGTAATAACTTTTACAATGCATTATAACACCAGATGAAGCCTGCATTATAATGCATCATAAGGGTATTATTAATGCATTATAATGCATGCAAGTATTATAATGTATTGAAACTGTTCTTATGATTATTTATCAGATGACAACCTGTTTATAAGGCATTATGCATGTATTACAATGCATTACGAACACCCTTATGATGCATTATTATACATACATATTTATGGTAATAACTTTTAAGAGTACAATGCATTATAACACCAGATGAAGCCTGCATTATAATGCATCATAAGGGTATTATTAATGCATTGTAATACATGCGCAATGCCTTGTAAACATGTTGTGTCATCTGATAAATAATCATAACAGTTACAATACATTATAATACATGCACTCTAAAAAATGCTGGGTTAAAAACAACCCATGTTGGGTTGAAAATGGACTAACCCAGCAATTGGGTTGTTTTAACCCAGCGGTTGGGTTAAATGTTTGCTTAAAACAACCCAATTGCTGGGTTAGTCCATTTTCAACCCAACATGCGTTGTTTTTAACCCAGCATTTTTTAGAGTGTACCTGTTTATGGTAATAACTTTTAAGAGAACAATGCATTATAACACCAGATGAAGCCTGCATTATAATGCATCATAAGGGAATAATTAATGCATTATAATACATGCGTAATGCCTTATAAACAGGTTGTGTCATCTGATAAATAATCATAACAGTTGCAATACATTATAATTCTTGCGTGCATTATAATACATTAAGAATACCCTTATGATGCATTATAATGCAGGCTTCATCTGGTGTTATAATGCATTGTTCTCTTAAAAGTTATTCCCATAAATAGGTATGTATTATAATGCATCATAAGGGTATTCTTAATGCATTGTAATGCATGCAAGTATTATAATGTATTGCAACTGTTATGATTATTTATCAGATGACAACATGTTTATAAGGCATTATGCATGTATTATAATGCATTAAGAACACCCTTATGATGCATTATAATACATACCTATTTATGGTAATAACTTTTAAGAGAACAATGCATTATAACACCAGATAAAGCCTGCTTTATAATGCATCATAAGGGTATTCTTAATCCATTGTAATACATGCATAATGCCTTATAAACATGTTCGTGTCATCTGATAAATAATCATAACAGTTACAATACATTATAATACATACCTATTTATGGTAATAACTTTTACAATGCATTATAACATCAGATGAAGCCTGCTTTATAATGCATCATAAGGGTATTATTAATGCATTTTAATACATGCATAATGCCTTATAAACATGTTGTGTCATCTGATAAATAATCATAACAGTTGCAATACATAATAATACTTGCGTGCATTATAATGCATTAAGAATACCCTTATGATGCATTATAATTGCAGGCTTCATCTGGTGTTATAATGCATTGTTCTCTTAAAAGTTATTACCATAAATAGGTATGTATTATAATCTATTGCAACTGTTGTTATGATTATTTATCAGATGACACAACAAATGATAAAGTTGTTTATGAGGCATTATGCATGCATGAAGAAAGCCTTATGATGCATTATATATACAGGCTTCATAGAAAGTGTTACCTGTGAAAACCCCTAGTGGAACTTTGTCGTATATTAAAATAAACGTAATTAAAGATACCGTAGTGGCCAAACATGATGTTTGTGTTTAAGGACCCTATAAATTTGATTAAACCATCAGAATGTGAAAAAAAAAAAAACTCTAAACTTGCCGAAGGTATTATTCTGACACATTATTTGGCAATACAGCTACAGGTTTTATTTTACTATGCTAAATAAATGCATAGAAAAACAAGCAAACATTGATTACAACATAATCAGTTATTAATATTTCATTGGTTATCTCTTGTTTTTGTCTGTTTCTGGGTAAAAAAATTATGTCGGCACAATTTGGCATGTTTCATAGTGTTATCGCAAATCAAACAATTGACTCCATTATTAATGATATCTGAATAAAGGCTGATGTCAATCACTTTTGGCCACTACTATATATCATTGAAAAGTCTTAATATATTATGCTACCATTTTAAAGATTTTTAGATTTTAGTTTTTTACCTGTAACACAAAACATAAATGAATGAGTAAATGTTTGATTCCAGCTTCTCTTCTCTCACATATTATATATATATATATATATATATATACACTCACCTAAAGGATTATTAGGAACACACACTAATACTGTGTTTGACCCCTTTCGCCTTCAGAACTGCCTTAAATCTACGTGGCATTGACTCAACAAGCTGCTGAAAGCATTCTTTAGAAATGTTGGCCCATATTGATAGGAGAGCATCTTGCAGTTGATGGAGATTTGTGGGATGCACATCCAGGGCACGAAGCTCCCGTTCCACCACATCCCAAAGATGCTCTATTGGGTTGAGATCTGGGGACTGTGGCGGCCATTTTAGTCCAGTGAACTCATTGTCATGTTCAAGAAACCAGTTTGAAATGATTGGAGCTTTGTGACGGTGCATTATCCTGCTGGAAGTAGCCATCAGAGGATGGGGACATGGTGCTCATAAAGGGATGGACATGGGCAGAAACAATGCTCAGGTAGGCCGTGGCATTTAAACCATGCCCAATTGGCACTAAGGGGCCTAAAGTGTGCCAAGAAAACATCCCCCACACCATTACACCACCACCACCAGCCTGCACAGTGGGAACAAGGCATGATGATCCATGTTCTCATTCTGTTTACGCCAAATTCTGACTCTACCATCTGAATGTCTCAACAGAAATCCAGACTCATCAGACCAGGCAACATTTTTCCAGTCTTCAACTGTCCAATTTTGGTGAGCTGGTGCAAATTGTCGCCTCTTTTTCCTCTTTGTAGTGGAGATGAGTGGTACCCGGTGGGGTCTTCTGCTGTTGTAGCCCATCCGCCTCAAGGTTGTGTGTGTTGTGGCTTCACAAATGCTTTGCTGCAGACCTCGGTTGTAACGAGTGGTTATTTCAGTCAAAGTTGCTCTTCTATCAGCTTGAATCAGTCGGCCCATGACCTCTGACCTCTAGCATCAACAAGGCATTTTCTCCCACAGGACTGCCGCATACTGGATGCTTTTCCCTTTTCACACCATTCTTTGTAAACCCTAGAAATGGTTGTGTGTGAAAATCCCAGTAACTGAGCAGATTGTGAAATACTCAGACCGGCCCGTCTGGCACCAACAACCATGCCACGCTCAAAATTGCTTAAATCCCCTTTCTTTCCCATTCCGACATTCAGTGTGGAGTTCAGGAGATTGTCTTGACCAGGACCACACCCCTAAATGCACTGAAGCAACTGCCATGTGATTGGTTGATTAGATAATTGCATTAATGAGAAATTGAACAGGTGTTCCTAATAATCCTTTAGGTGAGTGTATATAGACATCAGCTCTCTAGGACTGAACTTGCCGACCCCTGACTTAGGGCCCTGTCCCAAATGGCACACTTCATGTGCACTTTCAGTCTTGTGGACTTACAATGGCCGCTGCTTGCGTGTGTCCGTTAAGTCCACGAGACCGCAGGGTGTCCCATTTGTCATTTTAGGTCTCAGAAGTGTGCTAGCCCCCTTTGAGGTCGATATGCACCCTTGATACGCACTTCTGTCGAGCCCGCAATAGTGTGTGTTACGCAGCGGACTTCTTCCCGGCAGTCAAAGCAGCATTACGTCATGAAAGTGCGGACTCAGAGGAAGACCGTGAGGGTTTAGGGTGCCACAGGGCCTTAGAGGTACAAAAATGTGACCCCAGTGAAGGCCACTTGTACCTTTAAAAGGTACAATTCTGTACTCTTTTTTTTTTTTTTTTGAGAGTGTACCAGCCTAATCATAAAAGGCTCTTTTTAATCGTAATTCAATCTGATTATAATGCTAAGATTAGTCGTGCAGGCGTTCCAGAACCCCACAGATTCGTTGATTCTGAAACTGCAGGTAAAACATCACGAACTGCTGCGTAAAGAGCTGATGTGTTTGCCAGAGAGATATGATTTCGGTTTGCAACAGCTCTCTTTTAAATGCTGCCGATGGGATCCGCCGCCATTAGAGTAAACACGGCAACAACAACAGAGGGAAGACAGCGTGCGAAAACAGTCATTTCCCAAGCAACCTATTGCATAAGGAAGAGAAAAGCCCTGCGTGTCACTGCTCTGCAATTACCTTGCAGCATGGGTAATTACTCAGCGCCGCTCTGTTTGGGGGCCACAATATATTTAATCTGCTGATGATGGCTCTTTTTGATGAGCCGTGTAATTAAATATCGTAGATTGAAAACTTTGAATTGAAAACGGCTAAGCTGAACCCTTTCTTCCTGGTTTTGTTCCTCATAGAAGATGAATTAAACACGTATAATGTTCTGTTTTCAGCCTGCTGAGCAAATCGAATCGCTCTCACAAGAGCCGGTGAAATCAATGACGTCAGAGCTTGGAGAAACTCTCCGGATTCCAATAAGTGGGGAAGAAGCTTTTCCTCCAGCAGATTGAGGTTTTCTCCGCCATCTGCGTCGCTCTCCACGACTGCAGTAATTATCAAGGTAATGGTGCTTATCATGCATGAAATATGAATATAATTTACATAAATCGTCCTTGATAAGTCCAAACATCCTTAACGAACGTTTTAAATATTTTATGCATTTCCGAGCCGAAGGGAAGAGCGGCTGGAGTTATATATCTGAAGCTGACATTTTCTCTTGACACAAAGTGTTACAGGATAACAGACAAACTGCAGCTTTGCAGTCTATCATAACATACTTGACATTTTTGTCAGGGGACAGTTCTTTAGATTACAGATAAGATGTGCTCTACGAGACACTATTTCGAGTCTCTTTGGACCCGGGCCGTCCCTCAGAGACTCAAAGTTTTACAAAACTACAATCTCTATTGCAATGAGTTCTCGAGGTGAACTGCTCAAAACACAGTACGATGGTTTGGAGAATCTTCTTGCTGCTCTTTTACTTGCAATGAAAGCGTAGGAGCGTTTATTAAGAGTTCAAGCGCTGAATCCCTATTGTAATTGTGCGGTCAGACCAAACCGTAAGTCGTATAGACTTGAAACTTTGAGGGATGGTAGTAGCCACGACGTCTACAATTCCACCAAATCTCGTCCCAATCGGCCTGAGGGGGGCGCTACAGCGCTCAAAAGTACGTAATGGCTCATAACTCCTAAAACGTTCGCCACAAGCTCAAGTTTCTTATATCGGGGCGACATTTTCGAGTATTTTAGATTTTTTACTTATGCAAGCTAGTCTTAGGCTTTTCAGACCAGTGCTTAAAGATTGTCTGGAGTCTGATTGTCAATAATTATCATAGGCGAAATTTTGATTCACGTCCGCGACGGGACGCCAAAACATTCAAAGTGGCCACTTTTACTATAATAGATATCACACTTGAACAGAAGGAGATAATTTCACCAAACTTGGTTCACCTCTGTACAGGCTCGGTCTGTGATCAGGTGAAAAATGACGCAGCGACTGGCCACTTGGTGGCGCTATAAAATGAAAGAACATGAATATGGCTATAGCTACGCAACAGTCAGTCCGATTGGCCTGTAAACTGGCATGCGGTGTCTTTGTCCAACGTGGCGCGATTGTCTACGAGGACGTTCACGTATCGGAAAGGTTTAACGGAGGCCGATCAGAATATATTATATCTTTGTAAGTTTGGTTGTAATTTTGCTGTTTTTTCTGTTTTATTTCGTCCTGTTTGAATGACACCTGGTTAATACCTTCTTATTTATTTATTTTAGTGATTTGTTTTATTTATTTATTTTTTCTATTTTATTTTACATGTACCATGATATGTTTATCTAGCCTGGTCTTACCAGACTCTCTACATTTCATTTGTACAGAAAGTCTGGCCACAAGCATTTACTTCTTGAAGGCGGGAACTCTGTTGAAGTTTAAAACGATTGGATCTGCCCAGAGTCACTCTAGATCTGCCATAACCAATCGCTAACGTTTGGTCGTGACGCATGTCATGCGCCGTTCGGAAATCCGTAAAAATAACTGAAGAGTGCACGCCAACCTCAGTGGTAAAACCTAAAACTTGTGCATTTGGATTGTGATTTATTCACGGTGGAGAGTTGTGTGATGCTCACGTGGTCCATAACACGATTGTGCTGTAAATAAAATATCATATGCTTGGTATGATAAGAATAAATGCTGCCGTAAATAACGGCCCATTTCAAATGTTTACGTGCTTTTCTTCTTTTTATTTTTTGAGTGGTGATGAAATGTATTGCTCTTGAAAATACTGGCCAGCATTTAAAGAAATACAAGTCTAGAACGGTGCTCTGCAGGGGTCAAAAGGATATAAACAGTGAATTTGAAAGTTTCTTCTTTTTTCTTTTTTTTTGAGTGATTTTTATTTTATTTTGTATTTTTTTACAATATTTGTCCATGTTTTTTCCTTTTGTTTTTTGTTCAGTTTTGACATTTTATTTTATTTATTTATTTTATTATCCTCATTATTATCATCCTTATCATTATTATGGTATGGAACAAAACTCGCTAGGCCTGTTTGACTCACGGCCCTAGAGGCCTGTGAGAAATTAGAAAGAAATCGGCTCCGTGTTTTTCATGTGTGCAGAGGATTGTATATCACACAATCTTACGCCCACGACATTCATACCATATGGTAGAACTCTTCGTTCTGAGCAACTTTGCCTCTAGGACCGCCGCTGTCAATCGAACAGTTCATTAAATATTAGAGATTATTTCAAAAACCTACTTTTTGGCTCACCCTCGATAACTGTTAAAGCTGCTAAATATCCTGCATTGGCTGATGTTTTCCATCTATGATCTGAGTGGTTAGAGGCTTGCTAAATAAAACATAATACCTTTTTACGCACATGCTTAAAGGCCTTAAAGTGCTTGAACCCCATTCATTGCTGCTCGCAGCTATAATTATTATTATTTTGTTTTTTGCAGCATTCATTTTTAAAATGCTTTTAAACTACCTTTCAAAAGTTTGGGGTCGGTAAGATTTTATTTAGTTTTTGAAAGAAGTCTCTTCAGCTCACCAAGACATTTATTTGATCAAAAATACAGTAAAAATTTTGTGGTTCAAATCATCTGTTCTCTATGTGAATATACAGTAAAGTGTCATTTATTCCTGTCACATGACCCTTCACAAATCACTCTAATATGAGGATTTGATGCTCAAGACACATATTTATTATTATCAATTATCAATAAAATCTTTTGTTTACCTTAAACATAGCATTTAACAGGTGGGACGCCTGGTGCTCTTTTTTTGATCGCCTTTTTTTCGTATCATTTATTTAAGTAATTATCATAAATTAGGTATCATTTGAAAGCTTACAAACTCATCCTTGCGAAAAAACATTTTGAAATCGGACGTTGCGTTACCATGGAAACGGTACTCTAAATTATTCTAGCGTGCTCCGACCCCTAGTGGGCGGTGTCATGTTACATATTACAACAATTATTTTAACTACTTTATAATCAAAAAAATATCCAATCTTGACAAAACGCATATCGTCACATAGAGTCTCAAGGGTCCATATTTGGGGACTGTTTTGTGATGGAAGTGACATTTAGACAGAAAATTACAGGAAAATGCATCAAAAAAAACAATCAATGTAATTTCAATGACACCCGGTGGCTATTTTTGGTACAGCACCCTAAAAAAAATCTCATGGGGACTTTAATTTTTGTGATATCAACTTCAAATTTGGAACACAACTTGGTTAGACATATGGCTTTGATTTTATAGTGGTTTTAGAGTAACATTTTTTTTGTAAATTATATATTTTATATGAAATACAGTATTTTTCATTTACAGTCAATTTAAACTTCATACTTTCATATTTTGAATTGCTTTCACTTCTGCAATAATTTGCAGAGTGTCTTCTTTAAAACAAGACCAAACTTTTTCAGAATAATTCTTGAATTACAGCCCTTTAAGTTTGGATAGTGTGTTTCATGTGTGTTCTCAAAAAGGGGGGTGAGAGTTAATTGCAAGTAAATATTATGACTTGTTTTCGTGTGTTTCTTCTATAGAAAGAGCAGCGTGGACATTCTGCGAAATGCCTTGTTTTGTGTTGCACGGCAGAAAATGACTAATTTGTGATTTTCCCAGGCAAACTTTGCCTTTAATAAGCTCCTGTCATCGCTGATGAGTTTTGCAGTGATATGGTCACTCATGTGAGAGATTGTGTGCTTTGCGAATGGCTTTGAGAAATGATGTTTGCTGAGCGGCGTCTGTTGTATTAGAGGCGTTCTGCAGAAGACTCTCAGCTGTCTCACGCCGGATGAACTCCATCTGCTCGCTGAATCTGCAGGCTGAACATCGGGAAAGGAAACGGGTATCTTTGATGGCGAGACGACACATGAAATGGTTTCTTTTGTGTCCCGGCGCCGGACGGTTTCCTCCTCGACTGTCAGCTCAGG